>PJEM01002246.1:0-55956 GCA_004023845.1 Helogale parvula
GGGGGGGGGGGGGGGGGGGTCTCCTTCTCTGGGGCTCTGGCTTCCCCGCCCTCATACTTTCTTTCCTGGTCCCACAGCAGCTGCATCATTAAACTAACCTGGCGCCTGAAAAGAAGGATAAATCCATGCTGAGATTAATGATAATGCACTTAAATTTACATAACATGTCAAATCCAGAAGGCTCCCAAAGTACCATGGAAACCTCCTGGAGGTGCTGGGTGAGGGGCTTCCTCCGAGGCTCGCGGAGCGGGGAGGCGGGGCACGCAGGGTGGACCCGTGTCCTGGCCACGGCGGCCACGGCAGGACCACGCACGCAGACTGGCGGGAGGCACGAGACGCCGTCAGCCTCGCCTGCTGTGGCTGAGCATTTACACACTGCAGCTCGGTGACTTGGATGAAACTGTGTTTCCTCCGTCTTGCAGATGAGGGTCAGAAGCCTGACGTGAAGAGACGCCCGGTGTCCGCAGCAGGAGACCACAGATGCTGGTGGTGGGAGGGCGGCGGCCTGGCCACTCTGGGCCGCTGCACGGCTGTGGGGCGGGGAGGAGGAGCTGGCCGACCGGCTCACGCCCTCTTCCCCGCCTCCCCTGCTCCAGGCACACGACCTCTTTGCTGTTTTACTATCTGGAATGGCTCTTGCCCCAGGGCTCTCTCCCTCACCTCACTCAGGTCACTGGTGTTGACCTGAGTGCTAGCAGGACTGGGAGGACTCCCCTGAGTCCGGGAGCACGGTGCCTGCCCCGGGGCGCCACTCACCTCTTACCCGTGTTCACCCCACAAAGCAGGGACCTGTGTGCAGGTGTATTCTGTTTTCGTTGGTACCGTTCATTGTCTGTCTCCCCAACTAGAATATGAGCTCGCAGCCCTGCTGCCCCCCAGGGCCGGGAGCAGGCCCGAGACACGGTGAGTCTCGGCAGACGTCCCTGGGGCGGGGAGCTGGGATGACTGCAGCCCTCGGATCATCCCTCCTCAGACTGGGTGGAGAGCACCAGGAACGTGTCCACATGTGGCCTCGGGGCACCCAGTCCAGTGCCTTGTGCACAGGTGACATTTGGTTGAATTAAATGGAATTTGTCTCGGAAAGAGACTTCTGCTTAACGTAGGGCATTTTTGATGTTGGACAAAAGGAAGATGGAAGCTTTCCTTTCCTTCTTCCCATTGAGTGGCTGTTTTGTCTTGTTTTGTTTTGCTTTGCTTTTGATGTATCTAAGTCAGGGGAGATTAAAACCCCTCAGTCTCTCTGACTTTTCCCATTGGAGGAAGGTGGGGAATTGATTGTTTTGGATCTACTCTGTTTGGAACTCGCTCTTCCAAATGGAATCAGAACTATCCATGACAATCGCTACCTCTGCCTTTAAAAATCCCAGGACCTTTGGACAAAAGACCCAACAATTAGAGGACACAGTATAACCACATGTGCAAGATGTCCAAAGGGGCTGTGCAAAGGGGGGTCTTGGGAGCGTAGGACTTTCAGGGGAGGGGGAGAAGGGGAAGGGGCATTCCAGGCAGAGAAAAGAGCGAGAGCAGACCCAGTGATCCCATCTCGTGTGGGCTTGGATGGGGAGTAGCTAAGGGCCCCTGCGGTTCGGTGGTGACATGGGTCCACGCCCCGGGATATGATCTCATTAGCCAAGCAGGACCAGGCCTGGCCAGGATTTATAAGGAAGACCTCCCAGGAAAGTCCTGCATAGATTGATGCTGGTGATTCATTCCGTGGTAAATCTTTCTTCTGACTCATTCTTGAATCAATGTTCCAGGACGTAGTGTGTGTGTGTGTAAGTGGATGATTGTGTGTGTGTTTATATGTGAAAGGGGATAGAGCACTCTTAGATAAGTAGAGAATCTCTTACATCCTTTGATGGGGTCTGATGGGTGACACCCCCCTGAACTCTGGGGTTTGAGGCTTCCCTTCTGCTAATCCACATCCCACTGGCAAGATTGTTTCATTTGCCTGCTTCCCCAGAAATGATCTCTTGGACTCCTATGTTCTGAGATGATTCTGGATGTTTTTGTACCAAGGGAAAATGCACACAGATATTTCCTGCCCTTGGGTACCTTTCAGGGTGTTAGGTCAAGTGGGATGCTCCTCCACAAACAAAACTCTTCTGAACAACATGAGGATGTCCAGCTGTCCATGGGGTGGTGTGATGGACCAGGGATCCCGGCGACGTTCACCAGGAGAGGATGGGCTGTCCCCAAGGCAGCAGGCACCGGACAGGAGGCAGTGGGCAGTGTGGAAGGTCACTGTGTAAGGTGCGACTGTCACTCTGAAGCATCCTTTCATCTCCTCTACTAATTCCGCCTGCGTTAGCCCCAGATATGTGCTCCAGCACATTGTTGGAGCACACCCCCCTTCTTCAATAAAGGTGCTCCGTAACTACTGGGCTGAGTGTTGTGACTTGGTGTGTGTGCATGGTACCCCTGGTTTGCTTGCCACGCGGCAGGGCACAGCCCTTGCTGCCCGCTGGGGGACACGCACGCTTGCCGCTTTGCTCTCTGCACTAGAGTGGGAGGGGTGGTCTGAAAGCTGTAAACAGTTGGTCAAGATGGCAACGGGTAGGGGAGTCTGGGGGTTCAGTCGGCTAAGTGTCCAACTTCGGCTCAGGTCGTGATCTCACGGTTCGTGGGTTCGAGCCCCGCGTCGGGCTCTGTGCCGACAGCTCAGAGCCTGGAGCTGCTTCGGATTCTGTGTCTCCCTCTCTCTCTGCCCCTCCCCTGCTTGTGCTGTGTCTCAAGAATGAATAAAAAACATTAAAAAATAAAAAAATTTTTAAAAGATTTTTATTGGTCCTGTCTTCAGGTGACTATGTCTTCCTGAGTAATTTTTGTTTCTTTTCTCCTTTAGATAAGGACATATTCTTAATATATTATTAAGAAATAGTTTGATGTGCTCATTACTGCTAGGTTTGTAGCTAAGCCTCATAGGCTAGTGGCACTTTTTAAAATAGTTTTAAAAAATGATTCTTGGTAGCTGGATGTAGGATGCTGCAGGCCATGGGACAAAATGTGGCAATGTGGCTGGCTTTCCACAGTGACTCTTTCCTTCCTTAAGATCAACAGCCCTCAAAACCAAGATCAGGAAAACTCCAGGCTTCAGAGCACCATTCAGGCTCTGGCATAAATAGGTCAGTTCATAGACAGAAGCTCTCCTCGTGGTATTACTTAGCTGTGTACGGATACAAGAGTGTTATGGTCACTGCCTGGTTTTCCCTCTCATTGCCAAGGATACATAACCCGCATTCGCAAGCCGGGAGTAAAAAATGAGTTTTCTACATTTCTTGACTGTTGTATGTATGAATTGTAAACTATGTGATGAATATTCTTATCCATATGGAGAAATATCAAGAATTCTCTTTGTGGTAGCTGGGCATATGTATCTAAACTTTCTGGCATGCCCAAGTAATAAATCTTTCTGGAAATTTAGACTGCATGAAGCTTGTCCTTAAGGTTCCAATTCTATTTCTCCATTTTTCTTCGTTATTGTGTCGTTGTCCTGGGCTGAAGTACCCCCGCCTTATATTTGCCAGGTTCCTGGCCATTGCAATTACCCTCGGAAATGCTGGTCAGTGAGGGGAGGCGTCCCCGTAATTACAAAACGCGGTGCTTGTCATCTGAGAAAAATGGAGCGCCCTGGACCTGATGAGTGATCTGTAATCAGCCCCTATCTGTGCTTTCCTCCTTCCTGTGTGGTTGTCTCTGACATGCCCGTTCCTGTGGGCGGACTCACCCCTGGGACCTGCTCCGGAGCTGACACCCACCACTGCCGTGGAAGCAAGGCTCCCTGCCTGCAGCGAACTATTTTAACAAGCAAGGAGTTGTAGGAAAATGCCGAGCAAGCCAAACCGGCTTCTTCAGCGTGAAAGGAGAAGGCAGAACACACTTAGGGCCTATCAGTGCCTTCTTCTTAATACGCTCCGTTTGCTGAGGTTACATGTAACGTGCTTTTTAAGCTGCTCCCCTGACCCCTGCCCACACCCACCGCCCTCCAGAGGTGCATGAATAGACACATTATTAAGCCAGATACCATGTAAAGCCACTAGATGTCGCTGCCTTCAATCTGTTCCTCTTCCGGCCCACCTCTCCCAGGAGTTTAGGAGCCGGGCAGGCATTGCCCCGTGAGAAGACCCCCAACCCCAATGATTGTAGAGGACTGCGGAGATGTGCGTGGGGCTGGAAGCACTTCCGGGGGTCCTTTGCCAGAATCCTTGGTGAGGAGGGAGCAGAGAAAGGGCGGTCACACTTGGGGCCAGAGGGCGACGAGCAGGCGCATGCCTTGAGTCCCTGCAGAGTCACATGACCCACAGAGATTGCCTTAGAAGTGACATCTGGAATGGCCAAGCATTCAGAAGAAACGTGTCCTTGGGGGAAAGATGGCACCTCCAAGGTAGAGTGTGTTGGGGATGACAGCTTTGTAGTAGAGGCTAAAGTCTGGGATTGTGATGCCTCCCGTTTTGGTTTTCTTCTTCAGTATTACTTTGGCTATTTGGGGTCTTTTGTGGTTCCATACGAATTTGAGGATAGTTTGTTCTATCTTTGAGAAGAACGCTGGTGCAATTTTGATGGGGATTGCATTGAATGTGTAGATTGCTTTGGGTAGTAATGACATTTTCACAATGTTTATTCTTCTGGTCCATGAACAAGGAATGTTTTTCCATTTCTTGGTGTCTTCTTCAATCTCTTTCAGAAGTTTTCTATAGTTTTCATCATATAGGTCTTTTACATCCTTGGTTAGGTTTACTCCTAGGTATTTTATGGTTTTTCATGCAATCATGAAAGGGATCAGTTTCTTGATTTCTCTTTCGGCTGCTTCTTTTTTGGTGTATAGGAATGCAACCGATTTCTGTACATTGATTTTGTACCCTGCAACTTTACTGAATTCATTGATCAGTTCTAGAAGGCTTCTGGTGGAGTCTGAAATAATAAAGATCAGGGCAGAAATAAACAATATCGAATCCAAAAGAACAGTAGAGCAGATCAATGAAACCAAGAGTTGGCTCTTTGAAGAAATAAACAAAATCGAAAAACCTCTAGCCAGGCTCTTCAGAAAGAAAAGAGAGAGCACCCAGATAGACAAAATCATGAATGAAAAAGGATCTATTACAACCAATCCCTTAGAAATATAAGCAATCATCAGAGATTACTATGAAAAATTATATGCCAAGAAACTGGACAACACAGAAAAAATGGACAAATTCCTAAATGCACATGCACTGCCAAAATTCAAATGGGAAGAGATAGAAAGCATGAATAGACTGATAACCAGTGAAGAAATCGAATCCGCTCTCAAAAATCTCCCAACAAATAAAAGCCCAGGGCCAGATGGCTTCCCAGGGGAATTCTACCAGACATTTAAAGCAGAGCTCATACCCATTTTTCTCAAACTGTTCCAAAAAATGGAAATAGAAGGAAAACTTTCAAACTCATTCTACGAAGCCAGCATCACTTTGATACCCAAACCAGACAGAGATCCAGCAAAAAAAGAGAACTACAGACCAATATCCTTAATGAATATGGATGCAAAAATACTCAACAAGATACTAGCAAATCGAATTCAACAGCACATAAAAAGAATTATCCATCATGATCAAGTGGGATTCATTCCTAGAGTGTGTTGGAAAGGTGGCATCTGCTGGCCCTTGGACTTATTTTTCTGATAATGCTTTTTATATTATAAGGTTAGGCTTAGGGTTATTCATCTTCTATTTTCAGTGTTACACAATTTTAATATGTATTCTTATTGTGTATAAACATCTCATTTGCAGCTAGCTTGCATCAGGGGTGCAACGAACCAAATTAGTCCATCTATTACAATCCAACTATGGTCAGAAGGCTTAGAGCATTCTAGAAAGTCTAGAAGAAAGAGGATCACAATAAAACACCAGATTCTGCATATTTATACCACAGATAAATTCAGGAACACTTGTTCCTGAGAGAGACCTCTCCCTGTGTTTGGAAGCTGAGGGTGTCAACTTCCTGTTTCCGAACTCAGCGTGGTGAGGAAAAGCCTGCCCGCATGGTACAGGATCCAGTGAGATATTTCCCTTGTAAACTAACCTTTTTGCTAAGGATGGAGGTGATCATTTTCCTCTGCCAGGCCAGTGAGAAACAGAAGGCCTCTGGGCAAAAAAGAATTCTATCTCTGATGGACACATTTGGACTGACTGAACTTTTTTCCTACTTGAAGGATTTAGTTGGATGACAGAATTCAAAGGTTTTATCTACAGCTGGTGCTTGGGCTGTGGTTTGGATGATTCTAAGTGAGGATCCCAGAGGTGCAAAGGCAGGAGAAATAAGAGCATTGTTTAGCAGACCCTCAAATCAAACCTGGGGCTCACTGATCAGTAAGTGTGGAACCCTGGCCATGTGCCAGATGCTGCTTTAGGCTGGGGATATATCAGTGGACAAAACAGACAAAAATCACATACCCTCTCTGGAATGTCTTTTAGTGGGAAGAAACAAAGGAAATGAAATTCATATATATATTGAATTCATATATGTATATATGAATTCGATGAGAAATGCCAAGGAGAAAATGATGCAGGGAAGGAGGAAGGGGTGCATAGGGTGAGACGGCTGGGGAAGGTCTTCCTGGGAAGGTGATATTTGAGCAGGAGTGTGGAGGATGAGGGGCAGTTAGTCGTAGAGATGCTGGGGGGCGGCCCCTAGGCCGTGTCAAATATTCAGGAGTTCTGCCACCCAGTGGTTTAACTATGGGTGACTTAGAATTGAATGTGGTGGGAGTATTTACACCAGGGAAATTGGCAAGTGCTACAAGCCAAGGTTCTTTATTTATTTATTTTTTTAATAATAGTTTATTGTCAAACTGGTTTCCATATAACACCCAGTGCTCTTCCCCACAGGTGCCCCCCCCACCATGACCATCACCCCTTTCCCCCTCCCTTCAACCTTCGGTTCGTTTTCAGTATTCAATAGTCTCTAAGGTTTTGCGTCCCTCTCTCTCTCCAGCTGTCTTTCCCCCTTCCCCTCCCCATGGTCCTCCATTAGGTTTCTCCTGTTCTCCTGTTAGACCTATGAATGCAAACATATGGTATCTGTCCTTCTCTGCCTGACTTATTTTGCTTAGCGTGACACCCTCGAGGTCCTTCCACTTTCCTACAAATGGCCATATTTCATTCTTTCTCATTGCCATGTAGTCCTCCATTGTGTATATACACCGCGTCTTCTTGATCCACTCATCAGGTGATGGACATTTAGGCTCTTTCCATGATTTAAGCCAAGGCTCTTTAATTTGGACCGCTGACTTCTCTGCATGTCATGGGAAGGAGTCCCATGGACCAAGTCCTGGGTCACCCGGGACCAAGTCTGCCCCTGACTCTGGGGCAGGGCTGCAGTTACTGGAGGACTAAGGTCACACTGGCTCACGGGCTTGGGGGCTTGCCTGGCTGTTTGTAGGTGGTCCTTTGCTGGATAGTGGACTTTTCTCTTCCCATTGGTGATATCTCTTCAGAAGAAGATAGGTATGAAAAGTACCCTGTACTTTAGAGTTATCACAGACTTCAGGACCATTCTTTCTTCTTGAAATCATGTAAGAGCTGGAACATCATTCTTTATAGTCAGGCCAGAGCAGCCCAAGTCCATTTTACTGACCAGGGGTATGGCTATAAGCTGTTTTGGATAAAAACATGTCCTTGTGCGCCTTTTTCCCCTCACATGTTCTCAGGCTGCCTCCTCATGCACCTCCTGAGGATGTCAGCGAGTTAAACACATGTTCCCCAACATTTTGAAAAATATATGGTACACCTCAAAGTTCAGTAAGAATGATTTTGGCCTTATCTATGACTTTGACTTTGGTGCGCTTGGTTTTTATCAGTTCGTCCTCCTTGTTACCATAAACACCGGAGTTAAATTTTAGGAAGAATTTAACCTTGACCCAGGTGCTATGGTTGTATGTGGGGGGCACTCTCTAACGACCAGGAAAAGTGCTGCTGCCCTTTAGAATGGGCAGAGTCAGAGCAATTCAGAGCACACAGTTCTCTCTTTTGGGGCTAACAAAAACACACTGGAAATTTCATAAGAACCGACTTTTCTGTGAAGTTTCCAAAACTTTCACCTACTACGTGGTCTGGCACCGACAACCCACATCCATCAGAAGGGCCTGTTCCAGCTTGGATCAGGGAGCTCAGAGGTGCAAATCTGCATGAGGGGTGAGGCGGGCCAGGCGTCCAAACCCTGGAGCCGTGAAGTCGAGGCACTGTCCCCGTCTGGCCTTGACTCACTCTTTTGGACGGGAAAAGCCATGGTAGACTCAGTTTCTGAGGATTTTGTGTGGGTCTCCTACTGAGGGCCTGTACACTACCTTTTCCAGGGGCCATGGCTGCTCCTCCCAGGAAGAGTGTTTGGGGATGTGTGGGGGTAGCATTCTGGATTGTTCTCAAGTGTGCAGAGTGCTACTGTCATTGTGGGTGGGGGTGGGAGAAACTGCCCGCTCCACACACCAATGTGCCCATGGGGAGGGGCCAGGTAGTGCCTGCCAGTGCACGCAGCAGGAATGAGTGGGAGGTGCAGCAGAGAGAGAGCCCCTGCCTGGTGCTCTGAACGTGGCTGTGACCCCACTGCAGACGGATGAAGCCGAAGGGGGCCTGGACGCTCCACACGGGGTCCGCAGAGGTGCTGCTGGGGACAGAGCCTTGGAGTGGGTATGGACAACTGTATTCAGCTCAGGGCTCGGCAGGTCTCTGAGCATCTTGGTCAAGTGCTCTGGGCCTCGATGACGTCTGTAAAACCAGCAGGTGATCCTGAGGCCCTGCTCTTTGAGGGTTCGGAACGGAATGTGGAGGGTGCCTCTCAGTGGGACTGGGGAGCAGGTCTGGTTTCCTGAGGAGCTGACTCTGAGTGAGGCTCAGGGGACAGCACATTCCAGGCAGAGGTGAACCGTGAGGATGGTGATGGCCCTGCCCTGTGGTCCGCAGGGGACCGGCCCTCAGAGGGCATGGACAGCAGCCCAGCATTTGCACGCAGAGATTCCCAGCTTGTGTGGATGGAGGCTGGCCCTGTAAAGAAATCTGCCGGGAGGCCTCACTGGCCCGGCCTCTGTCGGGGCCGCCGATCCCTCTGAAGCTCGTGGAAGCGCCGGGAAAGCTGGGTCCCACCAAAGGAAAGAGAGATGCTCATGAATGTCCCTGCGACCCCGAGAGCTCCTTCTCTTCGTGAGCACGCAGAGTGCGCTGGCCAGTTCTCTGTACTGATGTGCCTGGACATTCGGCCAAACAGTATTGTGGGTATTTCTGTGAGAGTGCTTTTGGATGAAATTAACATTTGAATCCTCTGAGTAAAGCAGATTGCCCTCCAGTCCAGAATAAAGGTGGGCCCCATCCAGTCAGTGGAAGGCCTGCATAGAACAAAAGGCTCTTGTCCCTTGAGGAAGAGAGAATCCTCCTGCCTGGTGGCCTTTGAACTAGGATATATCAATATCAATATAAGTAGATATCTAATTGGTCCTACCTCTGCCTGCTTCCACATCAGTCTCTGGCCTTTGGACTTGAACTTGGACACCAATTATCGACTCTGCACATTTTGGACTTGCCAGCTTCTATAATTACATGAGCCAACTCCTGTAATAAACCTCTCTCTTTTTCTTTCTCTCTATTGATGTATGCTTATATTGATATTGACATATACAGATGAGTAGATATAGGTAGATATTTAATTGGTCCTATTTCTCTAGACAATCCTGATTAATACACAGAATATTTGAGTGTCTCACATGCTGGAGTTAGCACTGTTAAGAGGAAGGAAAGCAGATTGGCTGTTTCCCCGAAGCTGTGTGTTCAGAAGACTCAAGGCGCGTTGGCAGCTGCCATGGAGAAATAAGTCCACAGTCGAGTCCAAGAGCTGGAAATACAAAGGTAGAGCTGCTGCTGGGTTGCTGGATAGATGCAAAGTTCTCCCTCCTTCGGAGAGATTAGGGAGAGGAAGCAGAAGGCAGCCCTCACACTTCTCCGTCCTTTGTCGAGACTGATGAACAGGTCCAGGGCTGTTGTAGGATAAGCAAACCAATCTATGTATGTATTCACAGGGTTTTTGAGAGAAAGATGCTGGATGGTGGGGAAATATCTAGGATTATTGCCATTATTATTTCTGGGTTTCATTCTACCTATACTTAAAGAAAATGAGGAATAAGTTTCAGTGATCTATATGTTTTGGCAAAAAGGTTAAAATTATCCCCTGGTTCAAAATGAAAAAAACTTCTCATAATTCTCAGGTCAGACATATAAATATTCTAAACAAAAACTCATTAGTTCTGGCCACTCCACCGTCTATTGAGTTAAGGCTGGCTAATCCAGAGGTTGACACAGTTAAATGAAAAGGCTCATTTGGAACTGTTAACACCTTGCAGTAACACCTTACACTTATACAGGACCCTTCGTGCCGAAGGTCTGCAAAGTGCTCTGGAGACGACACACAAACAGAAGCCCCCTCCAAGCAGAGGCAGCCTCCTTACAGGCACAAGCCACCAAAACACACCCCACAGTCTTTTTGTTGAAAGTGAAAACTGTTTTCTCTATTTCAAACCGAGAGAGTTTTCCCCTCATGCCAATCAATTCTTGGATTCTCTGACCAAGTGGGTGTCCAACTGACCAACTGGGTGCCGAACAATTTAATTCTGGCACGAATTCCTGGACTTCACACGGACCCCACAGGGTAAGGGCTCAGTTCCACGACACGGCGCCCGCATCAGACACCAGCTTTAAATGTTGTGCCCAAGCTACCCAAACTTCTGTCTAGCTGAGTACAAATTTGGGGTATTCACAGCCCCCTCTCAGGTTCAATAATTCACTGAAATGAATATCAGAACTCAGGAAAGCCCTTTACTTACTATTACCAGTTTACTACGAGGGATACAATTAGGAACAGCCAGTGGAAGCGATGCACGAGGCAGTGCACTGGGGGCGGGAGGGGCCATGGACCCCCATGCCCTCTCGGGGAGCACTCTCCCAGCAGCTCATGTGTTCACAAACCTGGAGCGTTCTGAAACCTGTCATTTACGGATTTTTATGGTTTCATTACAGAGGACGATTGATTAAACCACTGGCCATTTGTGCTTGGACTCAACTGCCAGCCTTTCTCCCCTCCCCGAGGTTAAGGGGAGAGTGGGGCTGGAGATTCCAACCTTCCCCTTGTGCTTTGGACCAGCCCTGTCTGAAGCTCTTGAGGAAGCCACATTAGCATAAACTCAGATGTAGTACAAGACAGTCCCATCACTCAGAGAATGCCAAGGGTTTTAGGAGATCGATGCCAGGAGCCAGGGACAAAGACCAAATATATATTTCCCCTGACCTATCGCAGCCGCAACGGCGTATTTCAGTCAACAGCAGTGGTCCCACTGGAGGGAGACCGGCACTGATGCGAGCACGTCTCTCACATGGAAGGAGTTCTGGGGCATCTTAAATGGCTTCCTTGGGTTTTCTCCGCTCATAGCACATGACCTCTGTTATCAGCACGGACTGATACAATTTCTGCGGTGGCCACTAACCGCATGTGGCTATCGAGCCCTTGACATGTGGCTAGTGAACTGCAGTGTTATTATTTTATTATGATGATGATTTAATGTGTTGTGCGAAGCTCTACAGTACAGACCATCTGGAAATGACGGGTGACCTCACGGGGAGGGGGTGGCTCCTGCTGTGTCAGGCAGCCCTGTGCCGCTCGTCTCTTACCTCCCTCCTGGGAACTGTAGCATGAAGTGAAGAGATACTGACCTCTCCAGAAATGTGTAGCGTTGGATCCATCCATCCATCCAACCATCCATCCATCCAACCAGCCATCCGTCTATTCATCTATCCATTTATCCTTTGAACAAATATTTCCTGAGGACACTCAACACTTGGTCATATTCAGTGCTTTTCCAGATAAACAGAGGTTTTGAATCTTAGTATAGACGCAGAATCAAATTTTGAAAAAGTACAAAGCTAATCACTAAAATTTTGCTTAAATGCCCTCTTTCCCAAAGTGACTGCAGATTAAGGTGATTACAGGTAGGACAAGGAGAAGGGATGAGGCGGTATGAAGGGGTGACTCCAAGCATTAAATATTTGAAGGATCCTCTCTGAACAAGATGGCGCCTGTCTTTAACTTGGAGATGTACCTGTGATCTAAATTTAGTGCTTCTTAAGTCGAGGAATTGGTGAATCTTGCAGTAAAGAGGGCATTGGTACTGGAGAGAAGGTGAGTAGCATGGAAGGCAGCATTTTAAGAAGCTCAATTATTTTCCCCCAACTGGAATGTTGGGATAAAAGAAGGGAAAGAAAGGAGGCTTTAAAGTGGAGTTTGGGAGGCTGAGTGAAAGGGCACTTGAAGGAAATTGTGAGAACAATGGTAGAGACAGAAGCATAGGAGCAGAACTGGGCTGGGGGAAGAACACCAATGCAGTGGGCTGTCCGTGCACCTCACACAGCCTCGTGTCCCCAAGCACAGGAGCGGCAAAGGTCTGGTGGGCCTGGAGGGACATCTACAGGAAGAACTGGACCTGCGGACAGAGCCCCAGGCAGGCAGGCTCCTGGAAAAGGTGTTGCCCCACGGCTTGGCTTAAGAAGGGGCTTCCCTTGACCCTGAGCTGGTTACCCCACTCACCTACGTGAGCCTGTGGAGACGGGTATGTGCTCTCCCTTACCTGGTGGTGAAATGGACTTCTGTTGGGCCAATGGATGGGGGCAGGGCGGTTTCTTCCAAGAGCAGAGAGAGAAAGCCAGACAGAAGCTACATTAGGCAAATTATGGGTGCATATTAGTATGCGGGGTCTGCACTGGCTGGCTTCCCTCTTGCGGTGGTTAAACACTTCATGCGAAGGTCCGTGGCCAAGGCCCTTCGCGCACGTCTTAGTTGGTTAGTGCTGCTATAACAAACTACCATGGACCCGGTGCCTTATAAACACCGCAGTCGGTTTCTCACAATTCTGGAGCCTGGAAGTCTGATCTAATATGCTGACGTGTTCAGGTGAGGCTCTGCTCCAGGTCGCGAGTTCACCGTGTCCTGTGACGGGGTGGCAGGGGGGAGGCAGTCTGTGTGTCTCGTTTATAGGGGCACTGACTCTGTCCCTGAGGGCTCCTCTCATGACCTAACCACACCCCGAATGCCTCACCTCCGGGTACAGACATTCAGTCTGCTGCAATCTGAACTGGTTTGCCTGGTCCCCAGTGGCTTGGGATCTCACCCCTGGTCACTGTGGTGCTTTCACCCACGGAAATGGACAAAGTGATCCTTATGACATTTCTTAAACTCTCTCTTTCTAACAGAATGGATTTTTTTTTCCTCATAGAGGGCGCTTGCGCTTCTGCCTGCTGTGGCCGGGTCTTGATCCTCTGTATTATTTCCGTGACCATGGGGCGCAGCTGTATGGGGCTGACAGGTCCTGGGAGCTCGTCTGTGCGCCTAATGTGCCTGGGAACTGCTGCTTCTCTTTTACAAACTTTGGCCAATTGTGGTCAATTTATGTCTGCATCTTGGCATAAAGGGCTCAATTTAATTTCTTTCTCTTTCTCTACACACATGCACACACATACATATATTAAGGTTTAGGATATATATCTCTATATATAGGTTTAGAAAAATCAGACCACTAATTGGTGATCTATTTGACTATTAGAATTCATGACTTCCATTCCAAATAAATCCTTTCCAAACAAAATGCATTAATATATATTATTATAATACATTATATTAACTATATATGAATATATATTATAAGTATATATAAAACTAATATATAATATATATTCTATTCCAAACAAGTCTTTTCCAAGCAAAATGCATTTATATATATATAAAAATGAAAGACCCAGATGTATGGTGATTCTGCAAGTCTGCATTTTCTTTGGAAAGGATTTGTTTGGAATAGAATTCATCAGTTCTTATATTTACATAAGTCATCAATCACTTGGCCCAATTTTTCCAAATCTTTACAAGCTTTCATAAGTATTTTTAATCTAATTACTTTGTCTTAAAATTTTTTAAAAATATTTTATTTATTTTTGAGAGACAGAGAGAGACAGCACTAGCAGGGGAGGGGCAGAGAGAGGGAGACACAGAATCTGAAGCAGGCTCCAGGCTCTGAGCTGTCAGCACAGAGCCTGATGTGGGGCTCGAACCCCCGAACCATGAGATCATGACCTGAGCTGAAGCCAGATGCTCAACAGACTGAGCCACCCAGGCGCCCCTAATCTAATTACTTTGAAGTAGTGCAGGTATCAGAATTCCCAGTGTTCAGAGCTCCTCATTCCAGGGTTGAGATAACTATGCATTTGAAATGTTAAGGTCAGACCCTCAGCTGAGGGATTTGCTCCTTCCTTGGCTGTGTGCCAGGCCGAGCTGTCAAGCTCACACGGCTGGGGGAGTCGGTGCTGATGCCAGCCTCAAGGGCGGGGACGTGTTCGTGGTCCTGGCCACAGAGATGCGGGATTAGGCGGTAGTAACAGGACAGCTCAGCTTAAGTTCTGCAGCCAGGAATGTAGACTGAGGCCTGAGCGAGAGAGGTCAGCCCAGGGCAGACACCGGCCGGAGGTGCTCAGAGAACACGCAGGTGGGCAGCAGGTGCCTGGGCCGCTGCTCCCGGCTTGTGCTGGGGCCCACTCTTGGGGGGATAAATGGAGTACTATGGTGAGAAGTCTGCAAACTCGCTACAGTCTTTCCTTGAGGGGTTAGCTTTCCAACCTCGCAGATTCCGGACTTTGTTTCAAAAGCATGCTTCTTTTCTCATACAAAACCTTTACAATTTGACTTTTATCCAAGAGGGAATGAAGGCAATTGATGGTAATTTTGTCAAGTGTTTAATTTATAGAAGTTTAATTTTTCATCTTTTTTTTTTTGTTTTGCTTGTGGGTGTCTGACTCTGGCTGTCTCTCTGGACACATGCAGTTCTGACGAGTGCATAGGTGTTTTTAGAATGAAATTTATATCCTATTAATATTAATTGGGTGAAAAATGCATGGCTATTCAGGAAAGGTTTATTTGGAGGTCACCGTGACTCTCTTCCAGCAAGGGGGGAGATGGCGGGATGTGGTATGGCAAGCTGTGCCCTGCACATAAGCTCGGGAGGCCGGGATCCAGGTGAGCTATGTGAGGTTAGGTTCCAGGCCCTCTGCCAGCATGGGGGCGGCATTCCACAGGCTCTCAGTGAAACGGCTCAACCTTGCTTTATCAGCACCTGCTTTTGAATAGCTATTGATTATGATGCGTCTATGTGTGTGGCCTCTTCCACTGGAGGACTGTCCCATCCATGGTCAAAGCTACTGTCTGGGTATAATATCACTCCAGTGTCGGTGTAAGAAGCCCGCTACAGAGGAGACTGAAGGGCCTCCAGGGCCTGCCATGAGGCCAGGGAAGCCTCTGGGGCTCCTGTTCGGTGACACAGAGACCCATGGTTTCCAGTGGAGGGGGCACGTGCGGCAGGGCGGGTTTTTCCCCGGCCTCGGCCCGAGTGCGTGGTTCAGGAGGGCCCCGAGGAGGCTGTGCCGAGGCTGCTCCTTGCACAGGGACTGCTGCGCCCACTAGAGATGCTCTAAGGGGAAAAGCCTGGGAAGAGGCAGAAGATGCGCCCAGTGGGCCGGGGGCAGCGAGGCACATGGGCGAGCTGGCAGCTCTGTGGAGGGGTTTCACACTGGAGCTCATGCTCACACTTGTTCATTGTGGCTGGAAATTCCTTGCCCAGGGTGAGGAATTCTTCCAGAAGAGTCGGGTTTCAGGTCCTCATACTGCCTTTCGCAATTTATAAGAAATTTGTCATTGGATCTGGCCTCAAGGGCTTTGAGTGTTGATGAAGAGATTTTATTGTCAATCTTAAAATTATAAAAAATTTTTCTAATTATGTTTTAGGAAACTTATGATTTTTAGGCTGAAGAGTCATTTAGAGACTTATTTAGCTGTGTGACCCTGAGCAAGTTGTAGTCATCTTTCTAGACCTCAAATTACTGTTCTTTAAAAGGAAGCAGTTGTACCGCATGATGGCTTAGATCTACTTGAGTTCAAAATGGAATGATTCTCCAATGAGGTTCTTTAGTGTAATGATTATAGGATTACTTAGTGTAATTAGAAAAGCAATGCATATGGTATGGGTTCGGGTGGTAATCCTGGTTAGAAATCACACTGAAATATGAATGGTAATACCAGACCCTTTCCTGAGGCCAACATGGATAAAGGGCAGGAATATGGAAAGATGAGGAGAAAAGAAAGCAAACAAAAAAGCAAAATAAAAACAAAAAGGTGTCAGAAATACGCTGCACCGGCCAAGCAGGATTCGAGTGTTAGTGTCGCAGATTCGTCTCTGTGACCTCAGACACATTGCTTGACCTCTCTGTGCTTGGGATTGCTGGCGTCTAAGGCGGTGGAGCCCCGCGTGGAGGGCCTCCGAGGCTTGCGGCAGCAGGAAGAGTGACGGGGTGCATCGGGGCGGTGTTTTATCAGTGGTGCTCGCCCCTGAGCCGCATCTGGGTTAGCAGCGGTTTGCAGTAATTCTTCCCTTAATTCAAGATCAAGTCTCAATCTGGGAGTGGAAAGGAATGAAGGGAGGAATGGAAGGTTCGGTTTTGGCTGTGAAAAATTGGTGAAATACCGGGAAGTGGCACCTCCATTTTATGGATCTCAATCCGAGGCGCTCTATAAAAATCCATGACTGGTGTAGCACTTTGAAAAATGGCTTCATTTTCTTCTTTTGGCTCTGCAATTTGTATGGATTTTGAAAAAGGTGCTAAATTAAAAAAAGAGGCATACTATGTATTTTCAGGGTTTTAATGATTTCTACAATTTTTTTTTAAGGTTTTAAAAAAGATTCTGTTTTAGGATGACCTCAGTTGGCTTCATAGCCTTAAGTGTTTCTGGTCTGAATGGTGTTGAGAACACAATATAGTCTGTAAAGTCTCTCCGTCTCATTTCAATGATTCCGTCACCGGGTATGAGAGTCACAGAGGACACTGGGCCTTCCCCCCCTTCATGTCACCACGCCAGCTGGCCTTGAGCCTTCCCAAAGGCCACAGCTCCCTTGGGGTCCTGACCTCCCCTTGCCAGCCACTGACTGCCACCCAGGGGTCTGTGGTGTTGCTGCCATCCCCAGGCCCCGGGAAGTCTCTCAGGGTTCCAGAAGGGTGAAATAAATGTTGGCCATGATTTCCCGCTCCTGCTCTCTAGTTCTTCACTACATCTACTATAATGGGTTGATCCTTTGAAAATGTACAAAAGAATTTAATTATGACATAGTGCTTATTTTAGAATACAGATTTGAAGTTGCCTTGGCTAAGAGTCACATACAATAGTACTATGAAAATAAGAACAAAGGACTTAGGGCAAACGATAGCAACAGATAGAAAGGAAGATACAACCACAATTTGGAGATACTTGCTACTCTCAGCCTTTCTTTAACGTTGAAATTTCCAGCAACCTGGGTAGACAGATGATAGGTAGAGGTGGAACTTAAACACTACGAGTTACATGATTTCCATTATATCCTGAATAGAAGTAGACTAGTTTGAATCGTGACTTAAGAGTCTGTTCTCCACCCTAAACAGAGTATATGGTGAGGGTCTTCTAAACAGGATATTGAGTCTTGGCTAGAAGTGATGCAACACTTTCAGGGACTGTAGTCTTCATATCTATTCCTTATATTTTCTTTTGTCCATCACATGAGAGGAGATGAGTTAATGGTGGGCCACCTGCTCTAAGAGGTATGATGAGTCAGGAAAAAGGAGAGGGACTCGAAAGACAAGCTGTTGAATTGCTAATGAGGAAGATACACACAGGGCTGCAGTTCTGTCAGCCAGGATGCTTTTACCTGCCTGATTGGCAGTATCTCTGACTGCTTTGCTCTGCCCACTGATTGGCCCTGCTCCAGTGTGGCGCCAGTCTAGAAAGGAAGGGAAGAACAGGTCAATCTGAGGATGTAGAGATATGTAGGGACCCCATGCAGACCTTGCTCACAGTTTGGGCCTGCCTTCCTCCCTCCCTCTTTCTTTCTTCCTTCCTTTCTTTCTCTCTCTCTCTCTCTCTCTCTCTCTCTCTCTCTCTCTCTCTCTCTCTCTTTCTTTCTTTCCTTTCTTCCTTTCTTTTCTCTCATATTTATTTTTTTAAATCCACCCAAACTGATAAGGAAAAAGTAAAACTTTCAGTATTTGCATATGTCCCAATACGGAATTTAGAAAAACCCTTAGGACTCTACCAAAACCTGCTAGAACTGATAACTGAATTCAGTTTTGGTATTTCATTTAAGATCAATGGAAAGCCATTGCAGGTTTTATTTTTGTTTCATTTCCTTCTCATTATTTTTAGCATGGGAGACCCATGCCAGGTTTGAATTTTGAAAGTTTCACTGTGTGTGTGTTGTGTGCGGAGGTGGCAGGTCAAGCGTGTGTGAGAAGGCCTGCAGAGGAAGCTAACACAACAGTTAGGTGACAGATGAAGGCTCAGCTTCAGGTAGGATGGTAGCAGTGGGAGTGAAGGGAAGGATGTGGACTTGTGGTAACTTGCGTGTGGACTGGGTGATGAGAGAGGGGACCGTGCCCATGATAACCCGCAGATTCTGGAACGCGGTGTGGAACGATCGTAGTAAAGGAGGCTGTAGAAGGAGGATGAAGAGTCGCACCTGGCTATGTCGATGGGTCCCCAGGAGGGGACAGCTGGGGTGAGCTTGTATGTGCATGTCTCGAGTCAGGGATGCCTTGGATGACATCTTTAACCTGGGAGCCCTCTGCATGTCCCTGGTGATTGAGAGTAGGCAGCAATCCATGGCAGGAAGGGCCATTGGCTTGGAACCAAGAACAGAGGGGCCCCCGTGTCTGTGTGTCAGGGCAAGGAGGAGCCAGCAAAGGAGACTTAGCAGGAGGAATTGGGGAGGGAGGCCTGGGAAGTGCAGTGTCCCAGGACTCAAGAAGGGGGAAGGGCGAAGCCAAGTACTATTAAGAGCGCACTCACTGGGCGACTCACGAGAGGTAGTTGAATGTCACGAGAGCTGTCTGGGGCAGCAGTGAGGGTAGCAGCTAGGCTGACATGCTGAAGAGGACAGGGGAGATGAGAAAATGGGAAAGACACATGTGGGTAAGTCTTTCTAGAAGTTAGACTATGAAGAAGAAGAAAAGGATAGGACCCTAGGGTTGAGGAGAATTCCAATAGATTTTTAAGTGTGTTGGGGAGGGGAGTGGGTCGGGGAAGAGTTCTAAAGCCTATACTGTTTCGAATATCTCAAATCATTAATCCGAAAGAACAAACATACAAAGTGCAGGGCTCCAACTATCGTTGCCATGCTCTACTGCCTTTCAGGATGCCTTGCATGTGGAGGTGTGACTTAAACATAAGTGATCCTACAGAGACCACCACTGTGGTGACAGGGAGTGGCTACCTTGAAAAACGAGAATAAAAATGAGAATGAAGTCTACAAGAGGAGAGACACAGCAGTTAGAGAAGAAACGAGGCGCCTGAAGTCTCCCCGCCAGCTAGGTGTAATACACACTGTCCTGTCCAAAATTCTTAAATCTGTTCCCTAAAGTATAAAAATAGCCCCTGGCCTCTGCCCTGCTCTGTGTCCAGTGCTGTCTGCTTTGTCACTTAATAGAGCACATTTCAGGATCGGCTTATACCTCTGAGCACAGGTCCTGTTTCTGTCTCAGAGCACAGCTTGTGCCATAACAGTTGGAGCTCTCTCCCTTTCCTTCTCCAAATAATCCCCAGAAGTGCAACCCATCACACTAAACCTCCGGTGCTGGACCCAGCCAGTGCCCGGGAGCCAGGAGCCCAGTGGTGCCGGCTCCGGACAGCAGGCGTTGCCTTCACAAAGGGAAAAGGAACAAGTCCGAGAAACGCAGGCGTGGGAAGAGTTTGTGCCTGGGAAAGGGATAAAGTACAAGGCGTCTGTTTGCCAAACCCCCCACTTCTCCATGTTTTCCAGCGCTAGTGTCTACTGGAGACAGGATGAGGAAACAGAATGTTCCTCTGCCCAAGAATGAAGACGGCTCACTTTCTCAAAAACACTTGTGATACATGAGAATTTAGATTTCAGTGGATAACTGTGCTGTTGTAGATCCAAATATAAAGCATTTATTTTTTCCTACAACAAAAAGCGTCCCCTATTTCCTAAGGGATCCAGCCACCAGATCTAGGCAAGCAAATAGTCTGTTTAGAATAAAGAAAAAAAAAACCTATGTGGTGTGAGTGTGTGTGTGTGGGGATGGAGATCGCCCTGTCCTACCTCCATGTGGCTAAGTGTGCATCTCCAACCCTCCTTTGCTACTTGAGCACACAGGAGTGGACAGCACACATAAACTCCACGTAGACTCATTCATGACTGCAGACTCTTACCGCGTACACTAAAGGGGTTCAGAGCTGTCAAGCTCTGGGCAGCAAAGATGTGCTCTGTGGAAACATCTCTCCTTTCGTAAGGTAGTGAAGTGGTAATTAAAGCGGCTGCTGGTACTGAGCCCAAACGTAAAGGGGAAGGAGTGAAAGAAAGGACAGGTCACGTGAGAGAGAAAGGATTTTTCATGGAGCATTATGGGGAGGGTAGAGCTCTGTGTATAAGTCTGATTTTGATTCTTGGATTTTGGGTGTTGCAGATTTTGGCATTCATTTGTGATACTCCCATCATGATTGGCCCTCTGGTGCATCCTAAATTTAATTTGATTGTCCTAGTTTGGCTTCCTGACTTGCCCTTCCAGTAATGGGAATCTGTGCTTCTGAGAGGACCGGGAAGTGTGTGGGGCCGGGATGCTGCAGGAAACACAGCAGTCCCCGTGAGGGAGACTGAAAACCGATATTCCAAAGGGTCGGATTGAATGTGCAGGGCATGGGGGGCAGCAAGAGGCTGTGGTAGTGATAATGCTGTTCTCGAGGTGGGAGCAGTAGTGCCGCCTTAGAGAGAGCGGTGTCTCTGGAGAGGCCCTGGGCTGGCAGCTACGGTAGTTCGTATATAAGTGGGAGCATTCTGGCAAGCACGAAGCTTTTGTTCAGACTTAGGGGGCGGTTAACCAGCCGTTCTGGTGGGATTGGACGACTTGGGAATGGAGATAGTGTATCTTGGTGACCTCAGCTCAGCAACCTCAGAAGATGCTTTGTGTTGTGCCTGGTTCTGAACTCTGACCACACATTAGAATTAATTGAAGACCTTATTCCCTTGCCCAGGCCTCACTTACTAACCAGCTTAGCTGGGAACTCAGGGGTGGAAGATATACTGGCACTTTTAGGAGTGACCAGGATGACTCTAACTCAGGGCCAAGGACCGAGACGCCTCAGTAGCTGTCTGGCCCTGCTGACCCCTCGTCCTCTTGATGCTGCGACGAGGCACCGGCGCATTCCCTCTCCTGGGTGCACTTGGCTCAAGAACAAGGCCGGCATTTCTGCGTCTCGCTGCATTAAGTTAGGATAAATCCGAAGTACATTCTGGTAAGTTAAGACGTATCTGCTAAACCCCAGGGGACCACCATGAAAATAACTAAGAAAATGATGAAAAAATCATTAAAGAAGTTAAAATATTACACTGGGGAATACTTAATGCAAAAGAAAACACTAACAGAGTAATAGAGAAAGAAAAAAGACATGAACCCCATAGAAAACAACATGTAAAATGGAAGCTATACATCTAGTTCTATAAATGATAATGTTAAATGGGAAAAGGATCAAACAATATAATCAAGTAAGCAATCTGAAAGGCAGAGATTGTCACACTGGATAAGAGTACAAGATCCAGGGGTGCCTGGGGGGCTCAGGAAGTTGAGTATCCAATCTTGATTTCAGCTCAGGTCATGATCTCAGGGTTCCTGAGATGGAGCCTCACATCAGGCTCTGTGCAGACAGCTTGGGGCCCATTTGGGATTCTCTCCATCACCTTGACCCTCCCCTGTGAGCACTCTCTCTCTCTGTCTCTGTCTGTCTGCCTCTCTCTCAATAAACATTTTTTAAAAATTGCAAGATCCTAGTATATATTCTATGCAGGGCACAAAATTTAGATCCATAGATACAAGTAGGTTGAAAGTAAAATGGTAGAAAGCTAGATCATGCGAACAGCAGCCCTAGGAGATCTGGAGTGGCTCTAGTAATATTAGGTGAAATAGACCTGAAAAACAAAGAATGTTATTAGAGATAAAGATGGTTGTTTTATAATGATATAAGGGTCGATATGGTAAAAAGACGTTATAACAAGTTAAAACAATTTTATAACAATTTTAAACATGAATACATCTAAAAATAAAGGCCTAAAATATATGCAAAAACAAAGTTGAAGGAGAAATAAAAATTCAATAATGGGTGACAGCTGGCGATCTCAACAAATTACTCTCTTTTAAAAAAATGTTTATTATTCTGAGAGAGAGAGAGAGACAGAGAAAGGGAGAGAGTTTGAACAGGGGAGGGGCCCAGACAGAAAGAGGGAGGGAGAATCCCGAGAAAGCTCCATGCTGTCAGCACAGGGCCCAACGTGGAGTCCATCTCATGAGCTGTAATATCATGATTGGAGCCAAAATCAAGAGTCCACTCACGGAGCCACTCACATACTCCATCACTTTTAAAATGGATAGAAAAGGTAGGCCGAAGATTGACAAGGAAACAGAAGACTTGAACAGCACTGTAAACCAACTCGACTTCACCGATGCTTCGCCCAACAATACTCTTAAAAAAATTAATTTTTCAGCTTTTTGAGATATAATTGACGCAATATTTTATAATTTTTAGGTATACAGTGTGTTTGTTTATACACATATATTGCAAAAGGATCATCGCAGTAGTGTTAATTAACACTTCCATTGCCTTACATAATTATATTTTATTTTCTGTAGTGAGGACATTTAAAATCTACTGTCAGCAACTTTATTTTATTTTTATTTACAAATACATAAATAAATACTGTTTATTTATTTATTTTGAGGGACAGAGAGAGCATGAGTGAGAGAGGGACAGAGAGAGGGGGAGAGAATCCCAAACAGGCTCGAACTCACAAACTGTGAGATCATGACCTGTGCTGAAATCAAGAGTCAGACGCTGACCTGACTGAGCCGCCCTGGTGCCCCAACAACTTTCAATTATGTAATCACCAATATGCACAATAGATCCTCAGAACTTGTTCACCTTGTAACTGGAAGTCTGTACACTGGACATTCTTCCACCTCAACCCCTGGCAGCCACCGTTCTACACGGTTTTATGGGTTCAGCTTTTTTGATTCCAAATAAAGAAGTGATATCATACAATATTTATCTTTCTTTGGATTATTTCAATTAGCAGAATGCCCTCAATATTCATTCGTGTTGCAGAAAATGGTAGGATTTCCTTCTTTCTCACCAACTGATAAACATTCCTTACTGTCCACAATGGTGCCCTGGCCATTCTTCCCACAGGACCTAACCCACACGCAGTCAGCCTGAGGTGTCTGTCCAAAGTGCGCCCCCACAACCGCTTCCAAATTTGTTTATTTAGTTAAAGTTTTTTGAATTTAAATTCAAGCTCGTTAGCATGTGTGTAGTCTCAGTTTCAGGAGTAGAACCCGGTGATTCGTCTCTTACATAAGACACCCAGTGCTCATCCTCAAAAGTGCCCCCTTTAATGCCCATCCCCCATTTAACCCATCCCCTCACCCACCTTCCCTCCAGTAGCCCTCAGTTTGTGATCTGTATTTAAGAGCCTCTTATGGTTTGCCTCCCTCTCTGTTTTTTACTATATTTTCCCTTCCCTTCCCCTATGTTCATTTGTTGTTTCTACAATTCCACATATAAGTGAAATCATATGCTATCTGTCTTTCTCTGACTGAATTCTTTTGCTTAGCACAATACCTTCTAGTTCCATCCACATTGTTGCAAATGACAGGATTTCATTCTTTCTCATTGCCACATAGCATTCCATTGTAAATATGTACCACATCTTCTTTATCCATTCATCAGTTGATGGGCATTTGGACTGGTGCAGCCACTCCAGAAACCAGTTTGGAGATTTCTCCAAAAATTAAAAGTAGAACTACCCTACGATCCATCCACTACACTACTGGATATTTATCAAAGGATACAAAAAATGCTAATTCAAAGAAGCATGTGCACCCTAATGTTCATAGCAGCATTATGAACAGTCGCCAGGCTATGGAAACAGCCCAGATGTCATTTTGTTACTTTTTTATTTTGCTGTGCAGAAGCTTTTCCTTGTTATGTAGTCTCATTTATTTTTTATTTTGTTTGTGCTGTTGGTGTCATATCTAAAAAATTGTTGCCAAGACCAATGTCAAAATTGTTCCATATGTCTTTCTCTAGGAGTTTTACAGTTTTAAGTCTTATATTTAAATTTCAAGTTAATTTTTTGAGTAGTGGAAGATAGGAGTCCAGTTTAATTTTTCTGCATACAGTTATCCCATTTTCCCAGCACCATTTATTAAAGAAACGATCCTTTCTCCTTTGAATATTCTTGACTCCCTGTCAAATATGTGTTGACTGTGTATGCAGCAATTTATTTCTGAGTTTTTGATCCTGTTCCATTGGTCCATGTGTCTATTTTTCTGCAAGCACCATACTGTTTGATTACTATAGCTTTGTAGCATACTTTTAAATTAGGAGGTATGATGCCTTCATCTTTGTTTCTCTTTTTCTATTATGTTTTGGTTATATGTGGTCTTTTATGGTTTCATACAAATTTTAGGATTGTTTTTCTATTTCTCTGAAAACTATTTCTATTTTTATTATTCTAAACTTCTATTTTTGTGAAAATTCCATCGGAATTTTCATGAGCATTGCTTGAATGATGGCTTTGTGTAGTTTGGACATTTTAGCAATATTGTCTCCTGATCTATGAAAATGGGATATCTTTCCATTTATTTGTGTCTTCTTCAGTTCATTATTCAGTCTTATAGTTTTCACTGTAGAGATATTTCATCTCCTTAGTTTAATTTATTCCTAAGTTTTCGTTTACTTTTTCTTTTTTAAAATAATTTTTAATATCTTTATTTCATTTTGAGAGAGAGACAGAGTGTGAGTAGGGGGGAAGGGGCAGAGAGAGAGGGAGATGCAGAATCTGAAGCAGGCTCCAGACTCTGAGCTGTCAGCGCAGAGCCTGATGTAGGGCTCAAACTCAAGAATGTGAGATCATGACCTGAGCTGAAGTCAGGCACTTAAATGACAAAGCCATCGAGGTGCCCCCATTTATTTTTTAATTATATAATTGACACAGAATATTACATTAATTTCAGGCATACTACGTAGTGATTCAACATTTGTGTACATTGCAGAATGATTACTACAGTAAGTCTCGTTCCCATCTGTCACAACAGAAAGTTAGTCCAACAGTATTGACTCTACTCCTCATGTTGTACATTACATCCCCGTAACAAAATTAACCTCATGACAGAATAAAATCAGATTTCATTCTGTTTTTATGCCTGAGTAGTGTTCTATTGTGTGTGTGTGTGACATCTTTTTTATCCATGCATCCATCACTGAACACTTACATTATTTCCATATCTTGGCTCTTGTAAATAATACTTCAGTGAACACAAGCATGCAATCATTGTTTTTGTTTTTATTTTTGTATACATCTTTTTTTTTTTGAGAGAGAGAGAGAGAGCGCGCGCGTGCGAGAGAACAAGAGCGAGCGAACTGGGAAGGGGCAGAGGGAGATGGGCAGAGAGAATCCCAACCAGGCTCCACAACCAGTTCCCAATGAACAGCACAATGCAGGGCTTGATCCCACAACTGTAAGATCGTGACTTGAATTGATATCAAGAGTTGGATGCTCAACTGACTTAGCCACCCAGGCACTCCTGCGTATATCTTTTTGAATTAGTGTTTTCAATTTCTTCAACTAAATACCAAGTAGTGGAATTGTGGGACTATTGGGAAGCTCTATTTTTAATTTTTTTGAGGAACCTCCATACTGCACCCATTTACATTTCCACCAACAGTGTATGAGGGTTCCCTTTTCTCCACACCCTTGCCGACTCTTGTTATTTGTTGTCTTTTTTTCTTTTCTTTTCCTTTTTTTATTCATTCTTTTTGTTTTTGAGAGAGAGAGAGAGAGAGAGAGAGAGAGAGAGAGAATATGCCAAGCAGGCTCAGCACAGAGCTTGACGAAGGGATCAATCCCATGACACTGGAATCATGGCCTGAGCTGAAATAAAAAGTGAGATGCTCAACT
Source organism: Helogale parvula (assembly GCA_004023845.1). Classification (NCBI taxonomy): domain Eukaryota; kingdom Metazoa; phylum Chordata; class Mammalia; order Carnivora; family Herpestidae; genus Helogale; species Helogale parvula. The sequence continues at coordinate 26,090 of PJEM01002246.1, forward strand.
GACTGAGCCACCTAGGTGCCCCTATTTCTTATCTTTTTGATAATAGCAATTCTGACATGTGTAAGGTGATAGCCCATTGTGGCTTCAATTTTTATTTCCATGACAATCAATAATGTTGAGCATCTTTTCATATGCCTGTTGGTTATCTGTGTGTTTTCTTTGGGAAAATGTTTATTCAGATTCTCTACACACTTATTAGATTTCTTGTTGTCATTATTGAGTTGTATGGTTCTTTATATGTTCTAGATATTGAACCCTTTTTGAATATGTGATTTGCAAACGTCTTCTGTCATTTAGTAGGTTACCTTTTTGTTTTGTTGATGGTTTCCTTCATTGTGTGGAAGGCTTTTTGTTTATTTTTGCTTTTGTTTCTCTTATCTTTGAAGTCAGATCCACAAACACATTGCTAAGACTGCTAAGCTTACTGCCTGTGTTTTCTTCTAAAAGTTTTACAGTTTCAGGTCTTACATACAGATGTTCAATCTATTTTGAGTTAATTTTTGTATAGGGTATAAGAGAGTGGTCTAGTTTCATTCTTTTGGATGTGGCTGTCCAATTCCCCAAGATTAATTTTGGAAGAGACTATCCCTTCTCCATCATATTTTCCCCTTCTTTTTTATATAAATTAATTGAACATATATGTGTGGGTTTATTTCTGGGCTCTTTATTCTGTTTTACTGATGTTTTTGTTTTTATTCCAATATTGAACCTTTTTTTAAAATTACTGTAGCTTTGTGTGTAACCAGTATAGTGTGAAATCAAAGTGCATGATACTTCTGACTTTGTTGTTCCTAAGATTTTATGATTACTTGAGTTCTTTTGTGGTTCCATATTCACTTTAGAGTTATTTTTTTCTAATTCTGTGAAAAATACCATTGGAAATTTAATAGGGATTGCCTTGAGTTTGCAGATTGCTGTGTGTGTATGGACATCTTAACAATGTCAATTCTTCCAATCCCTGATATATCTTTCCATTTTTTTGTGTATTCTTTAAATTTTTCACCAGTATTTTATAGTTTTCAGTATACAGATCTTTCACCTTCTTGGTCACATTCATTCTTAGATATTTTATTCTTTTTGATACAATTGTAAATAGGATTGTTTTCTTGATCTCTCTTTCTGATAGTTTGTTATTAGTGTATAGAAACCCAACATACTTTGTATATTAATTTTGTATTCTGCCACCTTTACTGAGTTCATTGACTAGCTATAACAAGTTTTTTGGTGGACTCTTAAAGTTTTTCTATTTATGACATCGTGTCATCTAGAAATAGTTTTACTTCTACTTTTTCAATTTGTATGCCTTTTATTTGTTTTTATAGCCTAATTATTGTGGCTCGAACTTCTGATAATATGTTGAATAAAACTGGGAGGAGTGGGCATCCTGTCTTGTTTTTGATCTTAGAGGAAAAGCTACCAACTTTTCACTACTGATGAATGTTGAGTATGATATTAGCTGTGTGAGTTTTCTTATATAGTGTTTATTATACTGAGGTAAGTTCCTTATGTACTCACTTGGTTGTATGCTTTTATCAAATGGATGTTGAATTTTGTCAAATGCTTTTTTCTTCATCTATTGAATTATCATATGATTTTAACCTTTTAGTACTATAGAGTATCACTTGATTGATTTATAAATCAATCCCTTGCATACCTAGAATAAATCCCTCTTAATCATGATGTGTTATCCCTTTAATGTATTTCTGACTTTTGTTTTTTAAGGATTTTTTGCGTCTACATTCTATGTTTTTAAAGATTTTTGCATCTATGTTCATTTATCAGGGATATTGGCCTGCAGTAATAATAATAATAATAAAAATAATAACTATTATTTGTTCTGTATGGTGGTCTTTCTGATTTTGGCATCAGGATAATGATTCATAAATTGAGTTGTAAGCATTACCTCCTCTTCAAGTTTTTGGAAGAGTTTGAGAAGGACAGGTATTAAATGTTTCAATATTTGAGGGGAGGAGCCAAGATGGCAGAGAGGAAGGGAGCTCTGTAAACTTCGTCTGCCCCATCTATCGAACTTAGAAGGACATTACTCTTACTTGCAAGAGTGGGAGGAGAAAATACAGACCCCAGAAAGAAGACAATCTCAGAGATGCCTGAGTGAGTGAGTGCGAACTGGGGAGACTGGAAAACGGGTCAGCCCAAGAGGGGGAAAGGAGGTGGGAGCCCTAGGTCAACACAGGGAAAGCTCATGGAGCCCCTGAGAGACAAAGGGAAGAGAAAGAGAAACTGAACATGCTTATAGTACTGTCTCTAGAGAAGAGATAAAGAACGTTTAACCCCGCATGGAGAGAAAAACTATCACTCCATATATAACCACCGGGCAGGCCAAATCCCAAACCAGGGTGGCACAAAGAAAAACCAGCCCCTACCCAAGGGTGATCCCGGCAGGGAGTTGGTGGTGGCTGTGGAGGTGTGCCCTTTGGCTGTGGGAGCATGCACCTAGTTTCCAGCAGGGCACTGCACCTCAGGCAAATCCCGGCCAGTGCCAAGAGAAACTGCACCCTCCACCTATGAGATCTCAGCTAAGAAGCCTGCCACCAAATCAAGTACATCTCATCTGTGGTAGCATAAAAGTGCATGGACTAGGATTTTGAAGTGAGGCGGGCCTGGAAAATACAGTTTGTCTCAGCTGTAGCACAAGCAGATCAGACTCATAAGAGTGGCCTGCAGCACTTCGTTCCAGCAGAGCTTGGGGCGCCCCATTCTTCTCTCCGCAACCACCAAGGTGGGGCCTCTGAGAGCAGCCCCTGAGACCTACATACACAAAACCACGCCTATCTATCATTAGAGATTATGATGAAAAATTATATGCCAACAAACTGGACAACCTAGAAGAAATGGACAAATTCCTAAACATACATGCACTACCAAAATTCCAATGAGAAGAGATAGAAAGCATGAATAGACCAATAACCAGTGAAGAAATTGAATCCATTATCAAAAATCTCCCAATGAATAAGAGCCCAGGGCCAGATGGCTTCCCAGTGGAATTCTACCAAACATTTAAAGCAGAGCTAACACCCATTCTTTTCAAACAAGTCCAAAAAATAGAAATAGAAGGAAAACCTCCAAACTCATTCTACGAAGCCAGCATCACTTTGATACCCAAACCAGACAGAGACCCAACAAAAAAAAAAGAGAACTACAGACCAATATACTTAATGAATATAGATGTAAAATACTCAACAAGATACTGGCAAATCGAATTCAACAGCATATAAAAAGAATTATCCATCACGATCAAGTGGATTCATTCCTGAGTTACAGGGCTGGTTCAATGTTCGCAAATCCATCAATGTGATACATCACATTAACAAAAGAAAAGATAAAAACCATATGATTCTGTCGATAGATGCAAAAAAAAAAAAAAGCATTTGACAAAGTACAGCACCCTTTCTTAATAAAAACCCTTGAGAAAGTCGAAATAGAAGGAATTTACCTAAACATTATAAAAGCAGTTTATGAAAAGCCCACAGCTAAATTCATTGTCAATGGGGAAAAACTGAGAGCTTTCCCCACTGAGACCAGGAACACGACAGGGTGTCCACTCTCACCACTGTTGTTTAACATAGTGCTGGAAGTCCTAGCATCAGCAATCAGACAACAAAAGGAAATAAAAGGCATCAGAATTGGCAAAGAAGAAGTCAAACTTTCACTTTTCGCAGATGACATGATACTCTACATGGAAAACCTGGCAGACTACCCCGGAAGCCTTCTAGAACTGATCAATAAATACAGTAAAGTAGTGGGTACAAAATCAATGTACAGAAATGATTTGCATTTTTATACACGAATAATGAAGCAGTGGAATGAGAAATCAAGAAACTGATTCCATTCACAATTGCATGAAAAACCACAAAATACTTAGGAATAAACCAAAACAAGGATGTAAAAGACCAATATGATGAAAACTATAGAAAACTTATGAAGGAAATTGAAGAAGACACCAAGAAATGGAAAAACATTCCCTGTTCATGGATCAGAAGAATAAACATTGTGAAAATGTCATTACTACCCAAAGCAATCTACACATTCAATGCAATTCCCAACAAAATTGCACCAACATTCTTCTCAAAGCTAGAATAAGCTATCCTCAAATTTGTATGGAACCACAAAAGACCCCGAATAGCCAAGGTCATATTGAAGAAGAAAACCAAAATGGGAGGCATCACAATCCCAGACTTTAGCCTCTACTACAAAGCTGTCATCATCAAGACAGTATGGTATTGGCACAAAAACAGACACATAGACCAATGGAATAGAATAGAGAACCCAGAACTGGGCCCACAAATGTATGGCCAATTAATTTTTTACAAAGCAGGAAAGAGTATCCAAAGGAATAAAGACTGCCTCTTTAGCAGGTGGTGCTGGGAGAACTGGACAGCAACATGCAGAAGAATGAAACTAGACTACTTTCTTATACTATGCACAAAAATAAGCTCAAAATGGCTGAAGGACCTGAATGTCAGACAGGAAACCATCAAAACCCTCGAGGAGAAAGCAGGAAACAACCTCCTTGACCTCAACCACAGCAGTTTCCTACTCAACACATCCCCAAAGGCAAGGAAAATGAAAACAAAAATGAACTATCAGGGCCTCATCAAGATAAAAAGCTTCTGCACTGCAAAGGAAACAATCAAGAAAACTAATAGGCAACCGACAGAATGGGAAAAGATAGTTGCAAATGACATATCAGATAAAGGGCTAGTATCCAAAATCTACAAGGAACTCACCAAACTCCACACCCAGAAAACAAATAACCCAATGAAGAAATGGGCAGAAGACATAAACAGACACTTCTCCAAAGAGGACATCCAGATGCCTACAGGCACATGAAATGATGCTCAGCCTCACTCATCATCAGGGAAATACAAATAAAAATACCACCTCACACTAGTCAGAGTGGCTAAAATGAACAAGTCGAGAGACTATAGATGCTGGCAAGGATGTGGAGAGACGGGCACCCTCCTACACTGTTGGTGGGAATGTAACTGGTGCAGCCACTCTGGAAAACAGTGTGGAGGTTCCTCAAAAAACTATCCATAGAACTCCCTTATGACCCAGCAATGGCACTGGTAGGGATTTACCCAAGGGATCCAGAAGTGCTGATGCACAGGGGCACATGTACCCCCATGTTCATAGCAGCACTGTCAACAATAGCCAAATCATGGAAAGAGCCTAAATGTCCATCACCTGATGAATGGATCAAGAAGATGTGGTGTATATATATACAATGGTGTATTACATGGCAATGAGAAAGAATGAATTCTGTCCATTTGTAGGAAAGTGGATGGACCTCGAGGGTGTCATGCTATGCGAGATAAGTCACTCAGAGAAGGACAGATACCATATGTTTGCACTCATAGGTCTAACAGGAGAAACCTAATGAAGGACCATAGAGAAGGGAAGGGGGAAAGAGAATTGGGGAGAGAGAGGGATGCAAAACCTTAGAGACTATTGAAATCTGAAAATGAACTGAGGGTTGAAGGGAGAGGGAGAAGGGGAAGGGAGGTGGTGGTGATGGAGGAGGGCACTTGTGGGGAAGAGCACTGGGTGTTATATGGACACCAATTTGACAATAAACTATTTAAAATAATAAATGTTTCAGTGTTTGGTAGAATTCACCAATAATGACTTCTGGCCCTGGACTTTTGTTAGAAGTTTTTGAGTACTAATTTAATATCCAGATTTTCTATTTTTTCATGATTCAGTCTTGGAAGATTGTAAGTTTCTAGGAATTTATACACTTCTTCTGTCCAATTTGTTGGCATTTAATTGTTCATACTAGTCTCTTATGATTTTTTGTATTTCCTTGGTATCAGTTGTAACTACCCTTTCATTTCTGATTCTATTTATTGAAACCTGTCTCTTTTATTTTTGGTGAATCTAGCTAAAGGTTTGTCAATTTTGTTCATCTTTTCAAAGAATCAGAGCTTTGTTTTATTGGTCTTTACTACTGTCTTTTTAGTCTCTATTTCATTTATTGCCACTCTGATTTTTATTATTTTCTGTCTTCAGTTAACTTTGGGCTTCATTTCTTCTTTTTCTGGTTCCTTGAAGTGTAAAGTCGTTTGTTTGAGATTTCTTCTGTTTCTTGTGTTAGTCCTGTATTGCTATGAACTTCTCTATTAGAATTGCTGTTTACTATAGCCCAGAGTTTTGGCACTAATATTTCCATTTTCATTTGTCTCCAGGTGTTTTTTGGTTTCCCTTTGACTTATTCTATGACCCAGCAACTGTTCAGTAACAGTTGTTTAATCTCCACATATTGGTAGATTTTTTTTTCAGTTTTTCTTGTAATTGATTTCTAATTTCATACAATTGTTGTAGAAAAGATAATGATTTCAATTTTCTTAAATTGGAGACTTGCTTTGTGTCTAACATGTTGTCTGTCCAGAAGAATGTTCTATATGCACTTGAGGAGAATGTACAGTCTGGTGTTCTGTGGTGGTATGTTCTGTTAATTTCATCGAGTCTAATGTGTCTTTTAAGGTCAGTGCTTTCTTATTGATTTTTTTGGTTGTATGATCTACCCATTGATGGAAGTGGGGTGTTGAAGTCTCCCACCACCATTATGTAAACCCCACTTTGTCTCTTATTACAGTCTTCATCTTAAAGACTATTTTGTCTGATATGAATATAGCTACATCAGCTTTCTTTACATTTCTATTTGCCTGGAATATGTTTTTCCATCTTTTACAGTTTATCTGTATCTTTACTTCTGCAGTACGCCTCTTATAGGAGACATCTTTTCTACCACAGCTGTTCTGTTTTTGATTTAACAATTTAGTCCATTTAATTTAAGGTAATTGTTGCTAAATATGTACTCATTGCCATTTTGCTAATTGCTTTCTTGTTTTTGTAGTTCTTCTCTATTCATTTCTTCTTTTTTCTCTTCCCTTGTGATTTGACGACTTTTTAAGTTTTGTGTTTAGATTTCTTTCTCGCTGTTTGTGTTTGTATTAACTATAATTTTTTCTTTCTGGTTACCATGAAGTTCACACATATAATCAATCCTATGTATATAACAGTCTATTTTTAGTTGATAGCAACATAAGTTTGAACAAATTCCAACATTACATTTTTACTTCTCTCCCTCATGTTCTATGTTCCTTATGTCAAATTTTATCTCTTTTTATTTTATGTATCTCTTAGCTAATATCATAGTTTCAGTTAATTTTACTACTTATGTCTTTTAACCTTCATAGTACCTTTATAAGTGATTAATCTACCACTTTAACTATATGTTTAATTATTCCAATGACATTTTTACTGTTGTATGCTTTATTGTTATTAGTGCCATTTCTTCAGCTTAAAGAAGATTTTTAAAATATTTCTTATAAGACTAGTTTAGGGCTCCTTTAGTTTTGCTTGTCTGTAACACTTTTTGTTTCTTCTCCAATTCTGAATCATAACCTTACTGGATGTTCTTGGAAGTGTTTTCATCTCAGCACTTGGAATATGTCATGCCACTCCCTTCTGGCCTGCTAAGTTTCTACTAAGAAATCTGATAGGCTTTTGGGGTTTCTATTGTGCACAACAATTTGTGTTTCTCTTGCTGCTTCTAAGGTTTTCTCTTTAACTTTGACACTTTGATTATAATGTATCTTGGTGTGGATCTCTTTAGGTTTATCTTATTTAGATTTCTCTAGGCTTCTCAGACCTGAAGGTCTGTTTCATTTCCTAGGTTAGGAAGTTTTCAGTCCTTATTTCTTCAAGTATGCTTTCTGTCCCTTTCTTTCCCTCTTCTTCTGGGGCACCTATAATGTGGATGCTTTGTGCTTTGTTGTCCTATAGGTCTCCTTAGTTATTTTAATTTTTAAAAATTCTTTCTTTTTCCCTTTCTGTCTGGTTAAGTTCCATTGCTTTGTCTTCCAACTTAGTGACTTGTTACCCTTTCTGCTTCACCCAGTCTGCTGGTGAACCCCTCTAGCGATTTTCCAGCTCTGTGACTTAATGTTTGGTACTTTCTTATGTTTTCTATCTCTTTGTTGAAGTTTTCATTGTGTTCAACCATTCTTTTGAGTTCAGTGAGCATTTTTTTATTTAAAGTTTATTTATTGTGAGAGAGAGAGAGAGAGAGAGAGAGAGAGAGAGAGAGAGAGAGGAAGAGAGCACATGGGAGGGTCAGAGAGAGAGAGAGAGAGAGAGAGAGAGAGAGAGAATCTTAAGCAGGTGCTGCACTGGCAACATGGAGCCCAATGCAAGGCTCAAACTCGTGAACGCTGAGATCATGACCTAAACCAAAATCAAGAGTTGGATGCTTAAATGACTGAGCCACCCAGGCGCCCCCAGTGAGCATCTTTATGGCCACCATCAGGCAAGTAATCTTAATATCATTAAGGTCTTTGAAGTTTTGTTTTACTCCTTTGCTTGGAACATCTTTCTCTATTTCCTCATTTTACTTGACTCTGTGTTTTGTTTCTGTGTATTAGGTGAAACAGCTACTTACCTCAGTCTTGAAGGAGTGGCCTCATGTAGGTGATGAAGCTTCTCATTTAATCTTGTTTAAGCCTTGCTTGTCTCTCAAACCTTTGAGATTGTCAAATCTTGATTTATTCTTGGTATTCCACATTTTTGAGCGTGAGTTAAGACCTGTCAGTGTTCCAAAGGGAGGAATGTCATTTAGTGCCTAGTTTCAAGCTTATTGGGAGCCAGGTCCTCTGACTGCAGTTTTTAAAGTATGCAAATATATACAGTGCAGTGGAGCTGCAGTTGTAGTTCTTGCTGGTTTCCAGACCAAGAATCTGGAAGTGTCCTCTGGGTGACAGTTGTAAAAGTCACTGACAAGTCTTGTCAAGCTGTAGTAGGGCCAAGTAGGCATGAAAAATGGTGTCCACCTTCTTGGAAGTGTCTCTTTTAGCTTCTGAATGTGAGGGAAACTTGCAACCTTTCCCTCGAGCTGAAGCTCCAGGCTAATAAGCCTTTGTCATGGGAATACGGGGGTGTTTTTCTTGTCTGTGCAGTGCCCTGGGGATGCTGGCTTGCCAAGAACTTTTTTTCTGATTGTTACATGCTTGTGGAGGTCAGGAACACCAACCTTCTTGGCCATTAGGGCTAGGAAATCAAGGACATCCTCTGAGTGGATTGTGCTCTTCTACTGGTGCCCTTTGGCTAACTAGGTGTCTGGAGAATGTAGGAGGTGAGCATACTTGCCAGCTTTAGAAAGGCAGTGGGAAAATGTATTGACTGTATGAATCTGGAGGCTTCAGGAATGCAGTGGGAACAACAGAATGCCACCACCACCACTCCTGTTCACCATTCCCAGTCAGGGAGGGGAAGAGTGATATACCTGTCTATGCACTCCAGCACCAGTAGGCAGAGGGTTCGAGCCATGACTGCTTGTCTTTGCTCGTCTTAACAAGGTGCCACATAGGAGCTCACCAACTTGTGCTGGTAGGGTTGGTGTCTTCCTGCACCTTCATCTCCAGGGAGACTTTCAACTGTCCTTTGCCTTTCCAGCAGATGCCTTTTGATCAGAAAATGTATCTCCATCACATACAGTCTACTTTCTTTTCACACTGATTTTTTTTTTTTTTGCTAGGTCTTGGGCAAGTGAGACTGCTTGTGAGCCCTTTGAAAGGAAATAAAAGGCATCAGAATTGGCAAAGAAGAAGTCAAACTTTCACTTTTCACAGATGACATGATAATCTACATGGAAAACCCGGCAGACTGCACCAGAAGCCTTCCAGAACTGATCAATGAATTCAGTAAAGTTGCAGGGTACAAAATCAATGTACAGAAATGATTTGCATTCCTATACACCAATAATGAAGCAGCAGAAAGAGAAATCAAGAAACTGATCCCATTCACGATTGCACGAAAAACTATAAAATACCTAGGAGTAAACCTAACCAAGGATGTAAAAGACCTATATGATGAAAACTATAGAAAACTTATGAAAGAGATTGAAGAAGACACCAAGAAATGGAAAAACATTCCCTGTTCATGGATCAGAAGAATAAACATTGTGAAAATGTCATTACTACCCAAAGCAATCTACACATTCAATGCAATTCCCAACAAAATTGCACCAACATTCTTCTCAAAGCTAGACCAAACTATCCTCAAATTCATATGGAACCACAAAAGACCCCGAATAGCCAAAGTCACATTGAAGAAGAAGACCAAAACGGGAGGCATCACAATCCCAGACTTTAGCCTCTACTACAAAGCTGTCATCATCAAGACAGTATGGTATTGGCACAAAAACAGACACATAGACCAATGGAATAGAATAGAGAACCCAGAATTGGACCCACAAATGTATGGCCAATTAATCTTTGACAAATCAGGAAAGAGTACCCAGTGGAAAAAAGACAGTCTCTTTAATAGGTGGTGCTGGGAGAACTGGACAGCAAGATGCAGAAGAATGAAACTAGAACACTTTCTTACACCAAACACAAAAATAAACTCAAAATGGATGAAGGACCTGAATGTGAGACAGGAAACCATCAAAACTCTAGAGAAGAAAGCAGGAAATAGACTCCTTGACCTCAACCACAGAAATTCCCCAAAGGCAAGGGCATCAAGAGCAAAAATGAACTCTTGGGATCTCATCAAGATAAAACCCTTCTGCACTGCAAAGGAAACAACCAATAAAACTAATAGACAACCGACGGAATGGGAAAAGATAGTTGCAATTGACATATCAGATAAAGGGCTAGTATCCAAAATCTACAAGGAACTCATCAAACTCCACACCCGAAAAACAAGTAATCCAGTGATGAAATGGGCAGAAGACATGAACAGACACTTCTCCAAAGAGGACATCCAGGTGGCCTATAGGCACATGAAACGATGCTCAACATCACTCATCATCAGGGAAACACAAATCAAAACCACACTGAGATATCACCTCATGCCAGTCAGAGTGGCTAAAATGAACACATCAAGAGACTGTAGATGCTGGCGAGGGTGTGGAGAAACAGGCACCCTCCTACACTGTTGGTGGGAATGTAAACTGGTGCAGCCTCACCGGAAAACAGTGTGGAGGTTCCTCAAAAAACTATCAATAGAACTCCCCTATGACCCAGCAATAGCACTGCTAGGGATTTACCCAAGGGATACAAAAGTGCTGACGCATAGGGGCACATGTACCCCAATGTTCATAGCAGCACTGTCAACAATAGCCAAATCATGGAAAAAGTCTAAATGTCCATCACCTGATGAATGGATCAAGAAGATGTGGTATATATACACAATGGAGTATTACATGGCAATGAGAAAGAATGAAATCTGTCCATTCCTAGCAATGTGGATGGACCTTCAGAGTGTTATGCTAAGTGAAATGTCAGGCAGAGAAGGATAGATACCATATATTTATAAATGGAACAGGAGAAACTTAACAGAGGATCATGGGGGAGGGGAAGGGGAAAAATTGTTGGGAGGAGGTAAGGAGGCAAACCACAAGATACTCTTGAACTCTGAGTACAAACTGAGGGCTGATGGGGGTGGGTGATGGGGGAAGGGGAGTGATGGGCATGAAGGGGGGCATTTGTTGGAATGAGCACTGGGTGTTATATGAAAACCAATGTGACAATAAACTATAAAAGAAAAAAATAAAATGGTACATGGGACTTTAGGAAATTAAAATTCTTTGCTTTGCAAAAGAACTTGTTGAGAAGAGTTAAAATAGCTAACGACTGGGGCACCTGGGTAGTTCAGTTGGTTAAGCGTCCAGCTTTGGTTTAGGTCATGATCTCACTGTTAGTGAGTTCAAGTCCCGTGTCAGGCTCTGTGCTGACATCTCAGAGCCTGGAGCCTGCTTCAGATTCTATGTCTCCCTCTGCTCCTCCATCACTCATGCTCTTTTTCTTCTCTCTCAAAAAAAAAAAAACAAACAAACCTGAAGAGTAGAGAAAACATTTGAAAACCACAAATCTGACAAAGATCTCATATCTAGAATTTACAAAGTACTTTTAATATTTAATAATACATAAATAATCCATTTGGAAAATTGGCAAAATACATAAAGAGACATTCACAGAAGATGACATACAGGTGTAAAAAAGCACATGAAAAGATATTCAACGTCTCTAGCTATTAAGGAAACATAAAATAAGATATCACTATATACCTATTAGAGCAACTACGATTAAAAAATACTGACAATACTAAATGCTGTTGTAGATAAAAACTAATTCTTTCATATATTTTTGGTAGGAACGTAAAATGGTACAGATACTCAGGGAAGTCATTTGGTACTTTGTTTAAAAAAGTATATATTTACCATGTAACCCATCAATTACACAGCTGGGCACTTATCTCAGAGACATAAAAACTTCTGTCTACACCAAAACCTGTACATGATTGTAAGTGGCAACCTGTACATGATTGTAATAAAAATGTCCCTAATGAACAATGGTTAAATAAACTGCAGTACATTCATACCATGGAATGTAATTCAACAATAAAATGGAATAAATTAATGATACCTGGAACACTCTGGGTCCATCTTCAGATTATTATATGTTAGAATATAGATTATAGAATACTATTGGAGTATAGATATAGCATTATATTATTATGAATAATAGCAAATATCAAAGGTACACATGCTGCATAATTCCACTTATATAGCATTTTCAAAATGACAAAATTATAGTAATAGAAAATAGATTAGTGGTTGCCAGGGATTAGGAATGGTGAGGGAGGAGTAGGTATGATTACAAAGTGTAACACAAAGGAGGCATACACAGTGATGGAACAGTTCTGTATCTTGCCTGAGGTGGTGGTTGCTGGAATCTACACATCTGATAAAATAGCACGAAACTAGCACACACTTTGCACCAATGCTACTTTTCTGGCTTTGATTTTGTGCTATACTTACATACGATGTAGCCATTGGGGATAGCTGGGTGAAGGGTTCACGGAGCCTCTCTGTACTGTCCTTGCAACTTCTTATAAATCTATAATTATATCAAATGTAATGTTTTTTAAAGTGTATTTGGTGGTCTCTAAGACATCCTCCTAATCTCTGCCTCCTGTTTTCATACCTTTGTAATTTCCTCCTTTGAATGTAGGCTGGACTTAGTGGCTTACTTCTAACCAACAGTATACAGCCAAAAAAATAAGATGCCTTTTCTGATACTAGGTTATAGAAAGGTAGCTACCTTTCTGGGGACCCACTGTCATTCTTTCTTTTTCCCTCTGGGGAACAATTGTCTTATTGTGAGCAATTCTGTGGAGAGGTCCATGTGGCAAGGGAATGACCTCTCTATCTAACAACTGGAAAGGACCCTCAGACTTTCAATGGCTGTAAGAAGCCAGCCTTGAGAGCCAGCAGTCCAGCTGACCTGTGAGTTGGCTGTAGCTCTAGCAGTGTCTTGGTTGCGACCTTGTGAGGGGCTCTGAGCCTGAAGCATTCAGGAGCACTTTGTTTCCTAACCCACGGAAACTGTAAGCTATTGCATGCCTGTTGTTTTAAGCGACCAAAAAAGATAAAACCAAAAATAAAGGGTGTGAGGTGGATATTTTCATATAATGTTTCTCCTTTGACTGTTGATATGGTAGATACATTGATTGATGTTTGAATATTGAACCAGCCTTGCAGTCCTAAACAAACTTGACTTGGGACATATATAGTTCTAGGTCTATCTGAATTTTATTTGCTAATATCCAATTAAAAATTTCGCACCTACATTCATGAGTGATATTGGTCAATGCTTTTTTTTTTTTTCTGTACTGTATCTGGTTTTGTTAGCAGGATTATACTACCTTTATAAATGGGTTGGGAAATGTTCTCTTTTTTCAATTTTCTGGAAAAGATTACGTATACTGGTGTTAAACTCTAAACATTTGGTATAATTCTTTGGGGAAACTATTTGCTAAAATATGCCATTTTTGGAAGTTGTAAATTATGAATTCAAATCTTCACATGTAGAGTTTATGAATGATCTATTTCATACTGAGTGAACTGTGATAGTTTGTACTTTTTAAGGAATTGGTACGTCTCATCTGTGTTGTCATTTTTACATTTGCAGAGGTGGTCATTGCAAGACGTTCCATGCTTATGGATTGGAAGAACAAATATAGTTAAAATATTTATACTACCCAAGGGTGCCTGGGTGGCTCAGTCAGTTACGCATTCAACTTTGGCTCAGGTGATGATCTACGGTTCATGGGTTCTAGCCCCGCGTCGGGCTCTATGCTGACAGCTCAGAGCCTGGAGCCTGCTTTGGATTCTGTGTCTCCCTCACTCTCTGCCCACCACCCCGCACCGATGCTCTGTGTTTCTCTATTCTCAAAAATAAACATTAAATTTTTTTTAAAAATGTGCATACCATCCAAAGCAATCTACAGATTTAATGCAAACCCTATCAAATGCCAACAGCATTTTTCACAGAGATAGAATAAGCAGTCCTAACATTAGCATGGAACAACAAACGACCCGAAAGAGCCAAGCAACGTTGGAAAAGAGGAACAAAGCTGGAGGCATCACAGTTACAGATTTTAAGTTACCTTACAAAGCAGTGGGATACAAAACGGTAGAGTACTGGCGTAAGAATAGACACACAAGTCAACGGAATAGATTTGAAAAATCCACACATAACTCACAGTTATATGGTCAATTAATCTTTGACAAAGGATGAAAGAACACACAATGGGAAAAAATATGTCTCATTAGCAAATGGCATTGGGAAAACTGGACAGCCCCATGCAAAAGAATGAAACTAGACCACTTTCTTTCACATACACAAAAAATAAACTAAAAATGGATAAAAGACCTAAATGTGAGACCTGAAACCATAAAAATCTTTGAAAAAAGCACAGGTAGTAATGTCTCTGACATTCGACATAGCGACATTTTTCTAGATATGTCTCCTGAGGCAAGGGATATAATACCAAAAATAAACTATTGGGACTACATCAAAATAAAAAGTTTCTGCACAGTGAAGGAAACAATCAACAAAACTAAAAGGCAACCTACTGAATGGGAGAAGATATTTGCAAATGACACATTTAATAAAAAATTAGTATTCAAAATATATAAAGAACTTAAACAACGTAACACCCCAAAACAAAAAATCCAATTTAAAAATGGGCAGAAGACATAAACAGACATTTATCCAAAAAAGACATTTAGATGGCCAACAGACACATGAAAAGATGCTCAACATCGCTAATTATCAGGGAAATGTAAATCAAAACTACAATGAGAGAGATATTTATGACCTCATACCTGTCAGAATGGCTAAAATAAAAAAATACAAGGAACAACAGGTGTTGGTGAAGATGTGGAGAAAAAGGAGCCCGCTTGCACTGTTGGTGGGAAGGCAAACTGGTGCAGTCACTCTGGAAAACAGTGTGGAGGTTCCTCAAAAGGTTAAAAATAGAACTATCTTATGAACTAGGAATCAGACTACTGGGTATTTACCTAAAGAATACAAAAGCACGAATTTCAAAGGATACATGCACCCCTCTGTTTATAGCAGCATTATTTACAATAGCCAAACCGTGGAAGCAGCCCAAGTGTACATTGACAGATGGTGGATAAAGAAGAAAATATTCCACAGAATGTAATACTATTCAGGCATAAAAAAGAATGAAATCTTGCCATTTGGAATGACATGGGTGGAGCTAGAGAGTATAATGGTAAGTGAAACAAATCAGCCAAAGAGAGACAAATACTATGTGATTTCACCTCTATGTGGAATTTAAGAAACAAAACAAATGAACAAAGGGAAAAAAAGAGACAATCCAAGAAATTGACTCTTAAATATAGAGAACAAACTGATGGTTACCAGAGGGGAAGTGAGTGGGGGGATGAGGAGTAGGAGGTGGGGATAAAAGAGTATACTAATCGAGATGAACATAAAATATAAAATACATATAAATATATATAAAATATAAGAAACATAAAATATGATAAAAGAAATGCCCAATAAGCCTGTCTTAGCAAACAAACAAAACCCCAAACACACACACACACACACACACACACGAGTTCTTCATAGTGTTACTTGGTAAGTGTTCCCTTCTTTCAATTTTCTGGAAAAGTCTGTGGTGAAATTGATCTCTTAATGATCTAGGCCTGTAATTATCTTTTTAGAGATCTTAAATTACATATGCAGTTTATCTAATAGTTATAGAACTATCTAAGTTCTCTGCTTGGTAGTTTGTGTTTCCCAGGAATAGATAATTTCTTAGAAGTTTAATAAAGTTGTCAGCAGTAGTTCCTTATTATCCTACAGGATGTTTGGTGATTTCCCCTGATTTTTTCTTAATATTGGTGATTTCTATCCTCTGTCTTTCTTTCATTGTCAACTTGCTTATAAATTTATCAATTTCACTGACTTTTTTCCCTCAAATAACCAACTTTCCCCCATGAATTTTTTTTTTTTTTGCTTTCAGTTTAATTGACTTCAGTCTTTATTATTTCTTTTCTTTCCTTGCTTTTGGTTTCATTTGCTTTGCTTTGTTTTTCTTTGTGAAGTTGAAAATTAGATTTTTGATTTATTTCCTTTTCTCCATTAGAAAGATTTAATGCTATAGATTTCCATCTTATCAATATTTTAGCTGCATCCCATAAATTTTGATGTTATGCTTTCATTTTCATTCATTGGACACTTTTAAAGAAGGTGCATTCTGTTGTTGTTGGATGGAGGGTTCTATAACTATCAGTCAAATCTTATGGGTTGAGTGGTGTTGGGTTGCTTTGCAGCCTTGTTGACTTTCTGTCCAGTAGTGCTATCGGCTTCTGAGAGTGGGTGTGTGGTCCTCAAGTATAATTTTTTTTATTTTTCCTTTCACCTGTGCTAGTTAGAGCTCTGGTATTTCATGTATACAAATTTAGAATTGTTTTATATTCTTCAAGGATTGATGAATGTCCCCCACTTTACCCTAGTAATCATATTTGCCAAGAAATCTACTTTATTGGTATTAATATATCCACTACTGCTTTTTAAAAATTCATGTTGTACAATGTGTCTTTTCCCATCCTTTTCCTTTAAACCTAGCTTTGTTGTTATGTTTCAGGTGAGTTTGTTGTAGACAGCATGTATTGGAGTCTTGTATTTTTTTTTAATTAAACCACTGTGTCAACCTGTGTGCTTTTATTGATATAGTTGGATCATTTACATTTAAAGTAATTATTGCCATGGTAAGGCTTCGCTCTGGTTTTTAAACAATTTCTTTCCTGTTTATTCTGTTTCATATTTTTTTCTTTTGATTTCTTTCCTATGTTTAACTTGAACAGATTTTTAGAATTCTATTTTGATTTCTTTACAATATTTTGAGGTTATTACTTTGTATAATGTCCTTTCTGATTGTTCTATGTATTACCATGTACATGTAACATCACAGCTTACTGGTGTTAACATTTCTCGCTTTAAATGAAGTGTTGACCATGCTTCAAGGTAGGTCCCTTTTCTCTCCCTCATTTTTCAATATAATTGTCTTAAGTATTTTCTTTACATATATTAGCCTCATATCAAGGATATTATAAATGTTGCTTCAACCACTAAATATAATTAATGTAACTCATCACAGAAGAGCCCATTATGCTTACTTGTATTTTTACTCTTTTCATTGTTGTTTTCCTGTCCTGAGATTTTTAAGCTCTTATCATAATTTTCTTATATTCCTAGAGCTTCATTTGCCATTCTATAGGATAGGTATATTGTAACAAATTATCTTAGTTTTCCTGGGTCTGAGAATTTCTCTATTTCCACTTCATTCCTCAAGGATAGTTTGCTCAGATATAAGATTCATAATGGACAATTCTTTACTCTTAGCACTTGAAAATTGTGCTACTTCTTTCTGGCCCGCATGGTTTCAAATGAGAAATCTGCTGTCATACGAACTGTTCTTTTATAAGTAATGTGTCATTCACATTTTTTTCTCTGTCTTTAACTTTCATAAATTCAATTATGATGTGCCTTGGTGTGGATTTCTTTGGGTTTATCACATTTAGATTTCTTTCAGCTTCTTGTAGGTTTATGTATTTTATCAAGTCTGGGAAGTTTTTAGTCCTATACTCTTTCCTCCTCTCCTCTGGGACTTTGAAGATGTGAATATTAGATCTTTTATTATCCCGCAGATTCTTCATACTCTCTTCCTCTCTGTTGCTCAGATTTAGTCAGTTCTATTGCTCCGTCTTCAAGTTAACTGAGTGTAACTCATCTATTATCACAGCTCAACTGCTGAGTTCATCAAGTAGTTTAAAAATGTTAGCTATTGTGGTTTTTCCATTTTGTTCTTGTTAAAAATGTTTTTATTTATTTATTTTGAGAGAGAGAGAGAGAGAGAGAGAGAGACTCCCAAGTGGTCTGTCCTCACTCAAGGCTCAACTGAGCTGAAATCAAGAGTAAGACACTTAACCGACTGAGATTCCTAAGCACACCCATTTGTTCTTTTTCATTTTTTTCTCATTTCTTTATTGAGGTTTTTTGTTTTTACATTTGTTTTGAAATAACATGGAAACATTTTTATGGTAGGTGGCTTAAAATATGTGTCTAACAATTCCAACTTCTAATTCATCTCTGTTTTTGTGCCAGCTAATTATCTTTCTCATTGAAGTTTAATTCTATCAGCTCTCGGGATGTATCTTGGGCATTTAAAAAAATATATTAAGAGACTCTTAGCCTGTTTCAATCTTCTGTTTTAGCAGATTATTTATTTATTTATTTTAATGTTTATTTTTGAGGGAGAGAGATAGAATATGAGCAGGGGAGGGGCAGAGAGAGGAGATGCAGAATCTGAAGCAGGTTCCAGGCTCTGATCTGTCAACACAGACAGATGCGGGGCTTGAACTCATGAGTCAAGAGATAATGACCTGAACCCAAGTGGATGCTTACCTGACTGAGCCACCCTCATGAGGTGTCCCTCATTCCCTTATTTAAATTTAGCCCATAGATACTGACTTTTTTTTGTTGATTCTAGTCCCAATATTAATTTAGTTTTCAGACTGCTGTTCTGGTCTGATGAATTCTTCTGACCCTTCTGGGGCCTCCTTTCCATCCCAGTTGGTGTTGCTTTCAGGGATGGACAGAATTTCTCTGGGCCACGTGTTGCTGGCCCGCATCCTGTCACTGGGGGCAGAAGCTCCGAAGCCAGGGGATGGGAGTCTCCTATGCAGTTGTTGGAGGGCTGGGCAAGCGAGGGCTCTGCTCAGCGGGCCTGCAGGTGCACAGGCCTGGCGGCCGGTGCCCAGGTCACAGGGCGGAAGTCGGGGCTTCCTGCCAGGACTCTGGCAGGTTTCCTCTTTCCCAGCCTTTTGGCTAGAGAGAAAAGGTTAGAAAATGTTTTTGTGTGTGTGTGTGTGTGTGTGTGTGTGTGTTTTGTTTAGGGCTGTTGACAGTTCTGATTTGCAGGCTCGTCAGACCCTTAGTATGAGGTCTACGGCAGATAGAAACCCAACAAACCACAACGCTTTGCCTCAGGTCTTGAAGTCTCTAGTCAGCTCATTTCCTTCTTTCCAGGCTTCTGCGATTTTTTAAATCATTGTCTGTTTATAATGACCAGAGTTATTTAGTTGTAGTTGGAGGAGATAAGCAGAGAAAGTGGGTATGCACCATCTTGTTCCAGACTCAGAAGGCTTAAATGGAGTTCAAAATATGGACGTTTCTTTTGCACTGGCAACTAGGTGCTACAACTACAGTTTGAGCTGCGTATTGTGTGGGGGTGGAGATCTTGTTTTTTGTTTTAAATTTTAACAGCACAGAAAGTGTATAGAGCATCTTTACGTTACTTGTGATTCAAACAATGTCAGCTGCTCATGAAATGACTTGATCACATCACAAATATTGTGCATAAGCTCTGCTTCTGCCTTTTAATGTTCTGTTGAATTTGTTAAGAAATATGCTCAAATCCGTGACACATGCTGATTTCCAACTCTATTCAGTGCTTGATAATAGTGGTTGAGGATGGTTTTTCCAACCATTTAAAACCACACACACACACAATTCTTAGCTTGAGCCATAAGAAAATAGGCAGAAGGCCTGAGTTTGTCTCTTTCTGTTGCATAACTTTTCCCAGTAGTATGTTGGTGAATGTTTAACAGTTAGATCTCTGGAGACCGGAAACCCTGGTTTGCTGGATTTTGTGGTGGAAATGCTCCCACCATGCTGATTTCAAGCACCAATGTGATATTCAATGAGTCGTTACGAAAACGTGTGCCTAATCGGCTCTCTTGAGCTGGTGCTAGCTGACGTCAGCAAACCATGGATTGAAGAGACCTTCGGGACCCACTCGTGGGACCTTAGCTTCTGCACCACACAGTGCGCGTCGTATTTAGACATCTGGTCACTTCGAGTCACGCTCACCTTTGTAAAACCTGCACATACAGAAAAGTCGCTTCCTGCACAATTTCATTGTAACAGAACAGAGGAAGAAATAAATCAGATTTTTGCTTTCTTGCACCGGGCCTGAGAAACTGGTTTAACCAATCCCACTATTTTCTTCATAAGCAAATATTTACTTTCGGAATGAGGAGCCCCGCACCCGGGTAGTAGGTAATGCCACCCATTAGGTAATGTTTCTTTATGTTATTTATAGAGGCATTAGCCTGGCTTGGATTTCTGAAAAAAAAGGGCAAGTCTTGTTTTAGATGTCTTTGTGGCGGCATTTGTTCCTGCATCAAAGTGAAAAAGAAATCTGCTTCTCTGAGAGTTACTTCCTTAGTCAGCTGCCTGCCTCCTGCCTCCTTGCCCGCGAATGCACGGGCAGCAGTGCCAGGCCTCACGCAACACGCTCACTCTACCCCCTTCTCTGGCCGCCCCCGCCCTCTGCTCCGTGTGCGCCTGTGGCCGCTGTGGAGCCGGGCTCTGCTATGCCCCCTCTCCCCCGGGGTACGGGGCACCACCCGGACCCACGCCTCCCGGCCCAGATCAAAGCAGGGGCCCGTGTCGCCTGCCGCGGAGCCACCGACATGAATCCAGATTAAGGGGCTTCTTTTACCTTGAAACCAATTCCAGTGGGGGAGGGGGGTTTTCCTGCACCAAGAAGCAATTCTCACACAGGAATTCAGCTTAATTCTGACACTGTCCACCTGGAGCTAGCGTCAGATTCCCAGAGCAGGGACTCCGGCCTTCAAGCCTGCGCCTCCCCTCGGTTTCAGACGCCAGCCAAGCGCCGCCCTGTTACCTGGGCTGCTGTGGCCCAACAGGCGGTAAGTCAGAAGTTCCTAGAACATCCTTCCTAGACTTGAGCAATACGCTAGCGCAGCTCGCAGAACTCAGAGAAACATTTTACTAGATCTTTTGTTTATTGTAAAGAGATATAACTCAGGAACAGCCAGATGGAAGAGACGCACAGGGCAAGGTACCTGGAGGGAGCGTGGAGCTTTCTCTCCATGGAAACCAGCGCTCCGCTCACCTCCATGAATTCACCAGCCTGTGAGCCTCTGAATCCAGGCCTCTTGGGTTTTACGGAGGCTTCCTTAAGTCGGCAGAACTGATTAAAGCATTCGCTGCTGGCATGTGATTCCAGTGGCCAGTCCCTCGCCTCCCCCTGGGCTTCAGCGGACGGGACTGACAGCTCCAGCCCGATAAGGCTCACGCTGGTTGGCTTTACCTGAAGCCCGCCCACATCCCCAAAGCCACCTCATTAACATAACACAAAACTTTTATCACTCTCAACACTAAGGAAATTCTGAGAGATTTGGGAGTTGGGAGCCAGGAACGGTGGATGAAGCCCAAATATATTTTCTCATATGTATCTGAATGATCAAATATATATTTCTTAAAAATCATAACGTCGCAGGGCCAAGACCTGGTGGGTACTCTGCTTCAAAGGCAGCTGCATTATTCATAGAGTTCTTGTGTCCTTGGGTCACCTTGGGAGGGTAGACTTTCTGGGAATGGCAGGGGACTGTCAGTGTTCTCAGAGCATCTGCTGACCTCTGTTGCTCGTCCGTAAGGTCTACCCGCAGTGTGGCATAAACAAGTCAGTAGAGCTGTCCCCTTTGCCTCATTTACAAAGCTGTCTGTCACATGGGGTCAAAATGCAGCTTAGTCCTGGAAACAAGGAGGTTACTTTTCTCCCCTGGGCCCACCACAACTTGGGAGTCTGTCCACTCTTTTATTTTGGGAAACGGGACAGAGCCACATCTGTGGGAGAGGAGTTTAAAAGAATTCTACTGAGTCCCTTTGTTACCACTCTTTGCAAAGCCAAGGGACTATCTGTAGGCTGGGTGGGGGAGGGACAGTGGACACTGGCGGAGCAGGACCCGGATCCCCGGAGTAGGTGGTCGTGCATGATCCGGCCTCACCTCCCATCCTGTCCAGAGCCACAGCGGCTCCTCGGGGGGCTGGGGATTGAAACTTATGATTTGAGGCTCCTTTGTTTTTCTTAAGGATGTATTGCTTGTGGAAAAGGAAGCTTCCAGGGGAAGTGCAATACTTACGAAGTATCGGTGATTTAGATGCTTCATTATGTTTCGTTCATCATGCTTCTCAGAAGGCTGGGGGCCACAGGGAGGCAGAAGGCCAAAGGAGACGGGGTTTCTGAAGGCAGCAGCTCAGAGCTAGCTGAGGGCACACACAGGGCAAACTGCGGCCATTTCACACGGTGGCCTCAGGCCAGTCCTTGGAGGAGCAGCGCAACATTAACTATCTCAGCAAGAATTTTGTAAAAGGATTACAAGATGTTCAGGCCACTCACTGGAAGGACATAGATGTGCCCATTGGATCCTTGTTTCCAAAGAAGGCAGCTTTTATTCTAATTGAAACAGATCCTGACTTAGTCAAGTCACAGTCTCTCTCTAGAACACAGAAGCCGAATGGCACTTGTCTGGGAAGAGAAAGAGAAACTTGCTTTCTGAGAGATGTGCAATCACCAGTGTTTCCAACACCGTCTATAGTTCCTTTCATATCACTGTATACGGGCGTTTCTGACTTGGAACGGCATGCTAAGGCATTAGGACCTTATTTTCTCAAAGGGAGACAGGCTCACTGCCGACTTTGGGGAAAGACAGCCCGCTTCTACTGAGCACCGACTTCGAAGTGGGAGCTCGCCTGAAGTTCGCAGTGAGACCTCATTCCCCTCGTCAGCTTGGCCTGCTCTGTGTTAGCCACAGACCGGCGGCTAACACAGCAAACATTTACTTTTCAGTTCTGGAGGCTGGACGTCCTGGATCAACGGCTGGCTCACCGGGTTTGCAGTGAGGGCCCACTTCCCGGCTTACACACAGCCGCCCTCTCCCTGGGTCCTCCCGCAGCCTCTCCTCAGTCCACAGGGAGGCAGAGGCCTCTTTCTCTCTTTTCTTAAAAGCCAGAAATCCTTCCGTTATGACTTCACCTTCAGTACCTCTAAAAGTCCTTTCTCCAAATACAGTCACTTTGGGGGTTCAGGATTCAACATATGAATTTAGGGGGCCATGATTCATTTCATCGTGCCTGCTTTGACTCAAAGTAGAGTGTTTTAAAAATAATAAAATAGTTACAGAAGAGGAAACTGAGGCCTCAGAAGTGAAGTAACAAACAAAGAAATGGCTCATCGTCTCTGGAGTGTCGGCTGGTCGGATCCAGATGTACCCTCTCGGGGAGGCAGGCCAAGACCCGATGCTGGGTGCTTCTAGGAGGTGGGCAAGGTGAGGGCTGCGTGCAGTGTGTCTGGACTGAGCCCGAAAGCTTCCTGGGAAAGGGCGGGCATGTAGTGCTTCTCCTGGGTAGGTGTTTGGCAAGTTGAAAAGCAAAATTCTGAAAACACTGGTCTTTCCCTCTGAAACTCAAGGCTGTTGTGCACTCAGCACTCCTCAGAGAGGAGCAGAGGCTCTGACAAGTGAATGACGTGGGCCAGCTCCTAAGAATCTGGGAGGCAACCACGGTGCCCACTCAGGTGGCCGGCCGCACCCCTGTCACCTGTGCTCCCTGTTCTCAGGGGGGTCAGAGCAGAGCTGTCCAAACCTCGCCGAGGCTGATTAAACCTTTCCTTTCGGTCATCCATCTAACATGTGCTCATGAAATATTTATTAGTACCTGCCGGGGGTGGTGCCATTTTGGGTGCTGGAGGCAAGGAGAGGAGCGGACCGCAGCTGCCAGCCGATTTCCGCCCTCCGTCTCCTTCCCAGGAGCAGGCCCGTAACCGGAGGCTTTTGGACAGCCCTCGTGTTGTTCATCCCGAGTTTGTATTATTTTAATTTGATTTAATTTACTTCATTTCATTTCACTTCATTTATATTAGGACAAATGCAGCAGGCCTTGCTACCAGAGTAGATAGTACCGCAGAAGAAACTAATTGTAAAGACCAAGTGGTCCTCCGCTGGCAGGATTTGCTGCTGTCATCAGATGAAACAGTTACTGTGGCACACATTTCAGGATGCCCGTAGTCACTACTGTGCAGTGTGATAATCAGGCGTAAATGGTCAGCAGTTAACCAAAATAACTATAATCAGCGCGACTTCTACACAGACAAGTCATCTTCTAAATGGTTTCTCTTTTATTTTTTTAAGTCTTTATTTACTTTTGAGAGAGAGAGAGAGACAGAGAGAGAGACAGAGCAAAAGCAGAGGAGGAACAGTGAGAGAGGTTGACACAGAACCCAAAGCAGACTCCAGCTCTGAGCTGTCAGCACAGAGCCCTACGCAGGGCTCGAACTCATGAACCGTGAGATCGTGACCTGAGCCAAAGTTGGATGCTTAGCCCACTGAGCCACCCAGGTGTCCCAGTTTCTCTTGTTTTATTAGGCCTTTAGCCCTCAGAGCTGGGTCACTCTAGCCTTCCTGGTATTGCAGTGGCTGCCCCTTCACAGCGTGCAGAGACAGACTCTTCATCTCCTGCGCTCCACCTGCTGGCCTTCTTGCGCCCACAGCCCTGCTCTGGGTCCCTGCTGCATGCATCTCCTCACGGTCACCAGAATTCCCACATTCTCCCCCTTCTCCTGCCCGACACCTTTGTCACCAGTGCTGTAGGAAGAGTCTGGGACCTGCAGGGCACGTGGTCAGTCTCCCAGGGGGAGATGGCCGAGTGGGGGAGGAGCGAGTTGGGAAATCTGCATCCCCTGGAGAGCCTTGGGTGCAAGACTGGGAGGGAGGTTGCGAGCTAGGGTGAGGGCTGGCTGGTGTGGGCAGGCAGAGGAGCGGAGTCCCAGAGCCTAAGCCTCTTTCAGATCTAGGCTTTGGGAACTCTTGACGGGATTTTAGGTGTAAGGAGGATTTATACAAAATCCTCCCCTCCAACCAGACATTCCTTAACAGGACACAAAGCTTCCATTTAATGATTGGAGATAACAATCTGAAATGCAAATGCTAGGAGAATTACTGCTGTGACTTGAAAGGGTCTGGGTTCCAGGATAAATATGCTGCTTTAATTTAGAAAGGGGTTAAGGGGCGGGAGCCCCAGGAGACAAAAGAGGGCATGAAGGACATGCCTTTCAGGAGGGAAGGAGGAAAATGTGATTGGATCCTGAATTAAGTTCCCAATCCTGCCTCAGGTCTCTGCTTTTCTAGATCTGCTCTAGGCCCAGGGGAATTGCTGGTGCTGTGATGTTGGGCTTCCTGCAGGACTCAGGTCACGCCCCAGTTCGGCTTCCTTGTCATAAGAGCCTCGTGGAGAGTGGTTCTTGGTGGAAACAGACAACTTACATGAATAAAGTGAGGTTAGATTGCAGGGAAGCTGTCTAACAGGCACTACATTTTAGGGCAATTGGTGCTTTGGGTGGAGTTTCAGGCATGAGGCCAAAGGTTGAATGACTTGAAGCCACCCAAGTAGAATGATTCTTGCTGAGAAAAGGATGGCTGAAGCCTGGGGCGTTGGGTGGCTGGTGGGCTGGGAGTGGGTGGGGGCAGCACGCCCTGGCAAGAGAAGCTGGTGGCAGCAATGCATGGCTTTGCAGGGAAGACTTGGATGGAAGGGTTGGAGGAACGTAGGAGCCCAGGACTAGAGCAGACACTGCCTGGCTGTGGGCACATGGTCCCCATCCCTCTGGAACCAGGGGAAAACCTGCACTGAACATGCTAGGAACATGGGAGAGATGCGCGACAAACTACAAATTTCTTAGGAGCCCAGGGAGGCAAACAAAGAGGCCCCCAATTCATGTTCCTCTAACCAGGGTCTTATCAGCACAACAGAATTACTGATTTTGGGATAATGCTCATTACTGAGGGAGGTAATACACCCAAAAAAGAAACAAGAGACAGATGGCTCACTCTGAATCATATTTTTTTATCAGACAATCTTTAATGTCAAAGAAAGTAGAAGAAAAAATTAGAACCCAGAGTAGTCTGATGTAGCACATTCTCTTGTCATGATTGTTTCGATTTCTTGAATTTCATTTGGGAGGTTGCTCTTATTTGGGACAGGAATCTAACTTGTCATTTAAGTTGAATTTCACAGCAAAATCCTGTTCTTGTGTAATACTCAAGTTTCCAATATGGTCCCCCAAAACCAAAGACTGCCCGGGAGACCGAGTGCACGCATGCAGAAGCAAAGGGTTGTTTTATTATGGGCTTAGGCCGGCCAAGCCTAAGCTCGGGCTCACAGACTTTACTGGCATAGTGGATCCACGCTGAGAGCTCGAACATGGCAGGGTAGGGCTTTTATGAGTTTTGGGAAGGGGAGTTACAGGAAATGGCGACGCAGGCAGAGCGATCCAATCCCTATCCCCTATCAATACTGGCAGTAACTTTAACCACACAACGATACTTTTAGTGGGAGCCAATCACAACATTTAGGGTATTGACCAATCACAGAGTGGGCCCAGGACCCTCACGTGGGGCACGACTAGTCTTAAGCAATAGGTGATTATCTTATAGCCTCCATCTTTAGGCCTGCCCTTAGAAATGTTAAGGGTGTTAGCTGGCCTTTCCTGATTGGGTGTTACAAGGGTGGTCCCTCCTTCCTTGGGCAACTTTTTGTGTGCCCTTCTATTGTCTAATGATTCTGAGAAGCCAAATTCAGACCTGTGTCCTTACACTTGATCTCAAGGAGAAACACTGGTCTATCTGAAAATCTTAAATTCTCAGAGTCATCTTATCCACTTCCTCCCCCCCGTAGATTCTAACATGTGTTTCTCATAAAGTTGTGCTCGTTTATCAAATATGTAAATTAACAAATACTATATCCATTTTTGTATTATGAAACATGCATAAAATGTTTTGTAGCTGCTGATAGAGAACTTTTCTCCACCAGAAAGGGGATGGCGGTTGGTCCACGCACCATAACCTTTCGTCTGGATGGAGAATTCCATTCCTGGCCCCAGTCCACACTGTGGCCATTGCCCCACCTCTTCCTGACGCCCTTTCTCAGTCGGCAGAAGGAGCAGAAGCACGTGCCATGCCGTCGTAGGAGCCCCGAGAATCATCTCCTCCGTGTTTGCTCCGTGCAGTCCTCGGGTGGTTAGGACATCACACTCCAGGGGAGGGGGGACGTGTTCTCGAAGAAGCCCCCATTCCCACCCCAAGGATAAATACACCTTTACCTATTCACAGAGCTCGTTAGATTGCTGGGAAGGTTGGAAATACTGCTTGAAATGATTACCTTTTTTTTAGCTATGAGTTAGGATTGTTGACTCTGTTGTAAATTCATAAATAAGCACATAATGATGTCCTTCCTATCATCTTTGTACGTCTCCCGATCAATTCCATGCACAGATTGGCACGGAGGATCTTTCTTCCCACATGGGATGCAGCCCTACCCCACCAGGCCTCAGCCAAGTCTCTTTCTATGAAAACTTCCCTGATGGGCTCTCCCGCTATGGCTATGACTTTCCTTACCCATTGAGTCAGTTCTACAGCATCAAACTCACATCTCAAAGTGAAATAGTAATTAATTCCTATTTAGCACTCACAGCATGCCACTTGCTGTCCCAAATGCTTTTCAAATGTTAACTCACTCCACAGCCATAAAAGTCACAAGACAGATACCACTATTTTCTCTGTTTGCACATAAGGAAAGTGAAGGCCTAAACATTTATGCGATTTCTGCAGGTCCCACCACTTGTCAGAGTGTAAAGCAAAGCTGTGCTTGTGGGCATCGGGTCCAGCCCCTTTCCACAGGCAGGACGACTCTCCAGGGGAGGCACGAATATGAGAACAGGCCCTGCCCGCAGTTCCTGGCCGCATATCAGAGTGATCTGGGAGCCTTTACAAATTAAAAGTTCCTGGGCTTCCCACTCAGAGTCTGTGATTTAGTGAATCAGAGAATGTCTGCAGCATTCCTTCAGTGCTTTGAGGGTGAAGCCAAGTTTGGGGACCTTCTTTCCTGCAGTAGGACCCTAAGGGCATCATAGGTATAAAATGTGTGTGTGTGTGTGTGTGTGTGTGTGTGTGTGTGTGTGTGTGTCTTGCCTGGCAGAATCATCAACATCAGAGTTCTCAGATGTATGTGAGTCTGTAAATCAGATGACAAGCCACAGACAGAGGAGAGCCGTCACTGATCCTATCCGATATGGGAAACGTTGACAACGGTGGGAAACTAATTTTGGGGAAATTTATTGTAACTTAAAATCAAAACTTCTGATTGGAAGGCAAATCTCTCCCAAAGCTTATGCTTCCGGTTTTGTCACTCGGTAACTACTGAGTCCGCCTGCAGGTCGGAACGCACCCAGCCAGGCTGCTGGGGGCGCTGATGTCTACCCACCAGACGGACCCTGGCCAGCCAGCCCCCGAGCTGGGGCAAAGAAGCCGGTGGCTCTCGGCCAAGACGTGGCCGCAGATTCTGTCAGGTTAGCTGTCTCACTGTTTCAAAGCCAGATCCAAACCCTTTTTAAGAGTTCAGGGCCCTGTGTCTGCCGACGTTCTGTTTGGTCCAGGGGATGGGCCGCCTCCCCAGTGCGAGCGGTGGTCTCACAGCCCTTCCCAGCCCGCTTCCCCTCCACCACAACCGAAGAAAGACATTTTAGTATGAATTCCTGTTCCCTGCAAGCTTCCAAAGTTCACATCTTTCTCTCTTACTTCAGAGCAAAACACAAAAAGCAAAAAATCCCAGGCTAGGAACTGTCCCGGATTAATTTCCCCTTTCTCTTGGCCCTGGCTCCTCCTCCGCTAAGGGTTAAGTATGTGGAGGGAGGAACTGCTAGACTCTGTGTCTGTGCTCCGTGGGAACTATTAAATTACTGCGGGATGTTTTTGATTACCCCGCACAGCAGTGCCTGAGCGCCGCCGCCCCTGCCGCCACATGTGCTCTCGGCGGCCCGCGCCCGCGCCGGCCCCACACTCGCCCCGGGCCTCTCGGTGGCACCGAAACGGTGCAAGGATGGGAGCGAGTGCTGGCAGGGCGAGAGGAAACGGGCAATAAAACCGCGAGCCGAGCGGCTTAGTGGAGCCAGGACGCTGGGGTCTGCTTAATTGCTCTGAAATGAAAAAGATTCGGGGGTTTTCATGAAATCCCATAGGTGCACTTGCCAAGCCTCAAATATTAGATTGAATTACAGTTTCTAATCCCTCCCCTCTCCCGCGGCCATGTGTCTTATTTCTGCTTGAGGTTTGTCCGCAGCTTCCGGCCTGGAGGAGAAAGGTCAACGTGAGCGGTGGCCAGGCCCGCCAGGTCTCTGCGGGCACAGAGAGGCACCCCCGGAGCTCTCCTTCCCTGGGCATCAGGCATCCCCTGGGCCGGCGCCCCGGAGCATCAACGACAAGGCCCTTCCCCCCCAGGGCCCAGGAGCCGCCGTGCCTGAGGCTGACCAGGATCCAAGCGACTAGGTCACTTCTCTGGGCAGAATCAGTATCTTTTATCAAAGTCTCAAGGAACCTTGCAAAAATTAAGAAGCACTAATAGAGAAAACAGAAGTATGATAACCGGGATTCTCTTGGGAGAGAAGATGATGTTGAAGACTGACTGGAGGAGGAATAGGAAAAGTGGACAAGGCTCCCGAAGCCAGAAGGGTGCAGACAGAGAGGGGAGGGGACGCGGCACTCTCCATCTGACGTCACCCGTGGAAGTGTCTCAGTGACAGTGGCGGGCAGGAAGCCG
>PJEM01002246.1:56056-70632 GCA_004023845.1 Helogale parvula
GTGGGGCGGGCAGGGCAGGCTGTGTGGGTGGTGTGGTGTCACTCTGTCCAGGCAAAGCCAGAGGGGAAGAAGGCCGGTGTGACCCCTGAGGCTGAGCTAGAGGCAGAGGCAGAGACCGGTGCCTCAGGCAGGGCCTCTCTTCTCTGGAGCTCGGAGCAGGTGCATTGGGATTCTTCCACAAGGTGCTCGCTTCTAAGTGGGGGCGGTGGGGGCGGCAGGTACCAAAAGGAGATTTCTTTCTGGGTGATAGAAACTCTTTGAATTAGGAAGACTGTGGGGATTACAGTGACAGGGAGTGAGATGAAGGAACATTCAGAGGCCGTCAAGGTCACTATGTAAGGAAACCAGGGGAATGTCGACCTGAGTGTTGAGCTGCTGTTGGCATCGTGGACGCAGAGCTCTCTAGCTCCTAGTTTACTGACGAGCACAGGGCTTAGTGGGAACTGAATTTGGAGACTCGCTTCTTTTCTACATTCACAATAATCCTGTCTTCTGTGGCAGGATATTTACTACTGCTGAGAGGTGGCACTTCTGTGACAAGGGTGGCATTGCTGTCGCATGGTAATCCTGTCTTCTGTTTCTTGCTGCCTCTCTGAGGTCCTTCCCAGTTCCTGTGTTTGGTGCATGTTTGTAGTTGCATGTCATGGTTTTTCCCTAATCACCTCTGTGTAGTCTTGTGGTTTTGTCAGTGGATGAAGGGCCTTGCTTCTGTGACAACAGGGTATTCTAGAAGGAGTTGTCCAAACTTTTTCAGTGTGTGCTATCCCCCGAAAGACCATGGGATGTCTACCCCATGCTTCCTTGGGAGACAGAAAACTGGGGTCTGTGACACACGGTCTTCATGGGATGACTCTTGTTCCCAAGGAACAACACGGTCTCCGAGGTTAAGACGGTTGCTAAACCTCGGGGTGAGGACAAGCACTGTGGAGGCAGAGAGGCAGACGAGGCACAAAAGGACAATCCAAATGGCTGTCTAGCTTCCCCAGCCCTTGGAGAGAGAACTATCCACTGTGCTGTGCCCAGCCTGTGTCATCCCGTGAGGAAGGCCAGCGCATCTCGGGGAGCAGGGGCTCGTGGGCTGCTCTTCAGAAGGACAGCACCCGCTGGCAGACCTCAGGAGCACGGGCCGGACGCACGCTCACGCCGTGGAGAAGGGGTCTCCGTGTCCTCCGTCTGCAGGGGCAGAGAAGTGACGCGCATGCTCGCAGGAGTAGCGTGGGTCCGCTGACATACGTCATCTGATTTAACCTCACAGAAACTTCCTAGGTGCTAATTATTATTCTCATTATTTTATATTTTATTAAAGAATTTTTTTTAACCTACAAATTGGGAGGACATATTTTAAAATATTTATTTATTTTTGAGAGACAGGAAAAGAGAGAGAGGTGTGGGAGGGGCAGAGACAGAGGGAGACAGAGGATCTGAAGCAGGCTCTGCGCTGACAGCAGAGAGTCCCATGTGGGGCTTGAACTCATGAACCAGGAGACATGACCTGAGCCAAAGACGCACGTTTAACTGTCTGAGCCACTCAGGGGCCCCATATTCTCATTATTTTGAAGAACAAAACTAAAGCCCAGAAGCATATTAGTTAACAGTAGCTGCTGTAACAAATAAACCCCTGCATATAAAAGGTTTTAAAAATGACAGAGGTCTCTTTTTGTTCAATTAAATCCCAATTGGGTGGTCCTTCCCAAGGGGAATTCTCTTCCAGGCCATATTCTGAGATGGGGTTCCCTCCACCTTTAAGACTTAAGCATTTTCTAGTCTTTTCCATTGCCTTGGGCCCTATGGTGAGACTGATTTGAAATTTAGTGAGAATGGTATTTTAGAGCTGGAATGAACCAAGCAATAAATAGGCCAAACTCTATATTTTATTAATTAAGAAACTGAGATTCAAGGAGATTGAAGGCTTTGTCAAGGTCTCAAGCGAGGTCATATAAAAATCTGCTTGTGCATTCAGTTTTACGGATGTGAGTGAAAAGTTGCTGAATGGGCCAAGATATAGATAAGGTCCCCCCCACCCCCACAATAAATTAAAAAAACACACACACACAGAAACCACAAATTCAATTCAGCTTTTATTTGTAGATACGAAGTATGGGGGTTGAAAGTTCTAGAAATCCTTGGTATGAATATGGGGGCAAGGAGAGAGTAATGCGCGTGGCTGCGTAGGAAATGCTTTTCAAGGGAGGTAACAGTAAGTGCTTTTCTGCCACTTCAATTTTCACCTGTTTTTCAAAATGTTTGTTTATCTCTATTGACTGACATAAAGTGTTTCCAATAGGTGGCAAGTGGGGTTTACTGATCTATCATCACAAGAGCAAATGTCTTATCTTTGCTATTCCCTGCTTTCCCAGGAACGGCAGTGTGGGGCTGGCTAGGAAAGAGAGAAAGCAAATGTTCCACAGATATTTATCAGATCTCCCCCCCACCCCGCCCCCGGGAAAGCAGGAGGTGACCCAGCTTGTGAGACTAGTGTGCGAGGACTGGCTAGAGGAGGGGGGTGGTGGATAAAGAAGAACCCAGTGCTTATTTTATTTTATTTTTAATGTTTCTTTATTTTTTGAGAAAGAGAGACACAGAGTACAAGCAGGGGAGGGAGGGGCAGAGACAGATGGAGACACAGAATCTGAAGCAGGCTCCAAACTCACGAGGTAAGATCATGACCTAGCCAAAGGTGGATGCTTAACCTATTGAGTCACCCAAGCTCCCCAAGAACCCAGTGTTTTAAATAGAAAACAACAAGGGTACCTGAGCGGCTCAGTTGGTTAAAGGTCTGACTTCACCTCAGGTCATGCTCTCAGGGTCTGTGGGTTCGAGCCCTGTGGGGCTCTGTGCTGACAGCTCAGAGCCTGGAGCTGCTTCGGATTCTGTGTCTCCCTCTTCTATGCCCCTCCCCCACTCGCATTCTGTCTCTCAAACACGAATAAATGTTAAAAAATTTTAAACAGAAAACAACAGATAACGCTGAGTCAAAATAGCTCTGGTGCAAAAATGTATAGGGAGGGGATGAAGAAGTGATAGGGTAGATATCATCCTTTGAGTCTCTGCTATCTAGAGCCACAGAATGAAATCACTTCTCTCCCTAGGAGATTAAAACCCAGTCTCACTGTCTCCACCGCAGAATGTCTGCTTTCCTCATTAACTGGACTTCCATATGTGGTACGGCATGACATAAACCGTGAAGGGCGGCAGGCTGACCAGAACAAAGGTCAGATTGTAATCTCCAGGCATCACATCTATTTTTTGTCCACACTCAACATTCACTTCCTGCCACCAAATAAAAGGTAGAGGAGAGAATAACAGCATAAAACTGTAACAACAGGGTGTCACACGCAGTAAAGCCCTGGAGATGCCCATCTGCCGCTACCAAGGCACTTAGGACTGAAATCTTGACCACTCATTCCCGTCCGCCTGTGACAGCAGAGCAGGACAGCCCCGGTGAAGTCTCTCACAGGGGGCAGGGAGACACATGCACGGCTTGCTAAGAAGACCATCACCAAAATGGAATGTATGTTTATTTTATTTGTAGATACAGTCAGTCCAGGTTACATGATGATTTTTCTTAAGTGAGAGAAATAATTTGTAAGAGAAAAAGTCATTGGTTTTGAATACTGTATTTTGTCCCTGTTTGGTTGTTTGTGGCTGCCAAATCTACAAAAGTACAAAACTTAAATAAAAAAACCCCAACTCTAGTTGAAATCTTAGAGACATACAATCTTCCAGAAATTTCCCTGTGTTTTCCCTTAAGTTAGACAAGTGAAAGGAAGTGGGTTTGTTGCTCTGGAACCAGGGGTAACAGTTGTGGAGGTTACGTCTGACGTTTGGAGCCTTTTGATTCTTGTCAATTGTGTAGAGCGAAGTGGAAGTAAATTACATCGATTTCAAGGGCATTCGTTTCCTGAACTCTCTGGAGTCTTGGGTGGTTTTAGTAGTAGAATTCGGATGCTCTCCAAGACCAACAAAGGCAAAAAACATACAAACCATAGCTAAGATGGGAGAAATCTCAACCACAATGGAATTTTTAGACTTCTCTTTTTAAACAACCACTGGCCTGCAAGGCCTGGGAGATTTCATTAAAATGTTCAGATCAGCTTCCTGGTAAGGGTAACTGTGTGGCCAGCAATGAAGTCAGAATGAAAAATGCACATAGAACAGGAAAGATAAAAGACCTAGTTCTTTTCAATTGCGAAGGTTTGGTGACCAACTGCCTTATTTTACATTTTAAAATTTTGTTTTATTTTCGGATTTTATTTGGTTCATAATATTATTTTCTTTGGGTTTGATACGGCAAATGTGCAATACTTTCTGCTACTTTGGAGAATAAAATGGAAAACCCTCAGTTTCTAGACAGGAAGAAGCAGAGCTCCAGCATAAGGCTGAAGTGCCACGTGACCCTCACGGTGCAGGCAGCCGGTGCCTCCCTCCAGGCAGGCTCCCGGAGGAAGGGCCAGCGTCGGTCTCCACCCCCCCCCCCCCCCCCCCCCCCCCCCCCCCCCCCCCCCCCCCCCCCCCCCCCCCCCCCCCCCCCCCCCCCCCCCCCCCCCCGTTGGGTCTCCACCCCCCTCCCCTGGGCCACTCCTCCCTCCTCCCTCCCCAGCTGCTCCCAAACTGGGCAAGCTTCAAAGCAGTTCCGAATAGCTAAGTGACCAAATCTTGAAAGCTCAACGTTGGGATAAACCTTGGATGTTCTGGTAAAGACTTTGGAGACTGAATAGGGCAGGCAGCAAAATCCAGCTGCATCTAGAAACAGCCCCATTTCAGTGAAGGTTCCTGCAATGATTTGATCCAAAAAATACCTCTTTTAAAACAAATAATCTTCTGGTTGCTATGCTGAGTTTTTGCTTGTTGTTTGTTTGGTTTGAAAACATTTTAATAGTTCAGAAAACTTTCTTTAATAAAAAATTTATAGATATTCTTCAATATTGCAGTCAAGTAGCTAAGGTGTTGAAAATGTTAACAGCCTAGAGACCCTATTTGTTGTAAGAACTTAGTCTGATTGCTTGCATTTTTCTTTCTCCCTCCTTCCACATTTCTTTTTGTCTTATTTAAAGGGTACCCATGCTGGCCTCCTGGGTATGTTTCTGGGAGAAAAAAAGATCCTTTTGTCTTAAATTCCATTAGTTTTTGAGCCTCTGGAATTTCACAAGAGGTGTCAAATTTAGCTGACCCCAAACTTTTCACTTGAACAGAAATAGAAGCCTAGAGGGGAAAAGCCATGCTGTGTGCTAAGGATACATGACCCATAAAAAGAACTACAATAGAATATTTTAAATGATCTTGTTAAGAGCATCATGGTTCCTCAGGGTTGTGTTTCACCTCTGTTGAGTGGGGTGTACAGAACTTTGTTCAGATTTGCTGTGGTTGTCTCCTTTAACAAACATGACAACAAAAAACCAAACCCGAAATGAATTTTTATTCACTAATTCAATGTTTTTACCGATGTTACTTATTTTCTTTTCTTCACCTCTTTTGTTATGAGTTGCTATTCATTCATTGATTCAATTCTGTTTAAAAAAAATTTTTTTTAATGTTTACTTATTTTTAGGAAAGAGAGAGAGAGCAAGCACAGAAATGGGGTAGGGGTAGAGAGAGAGGGAGACACAGACCCTGAAGTGGGCTCCAGGCTCTGAGCTGTCAGCACAGAGCCCAACGTGGGGCTTGAACCCATGAGCCGTGAGATCATGACCTGAGCTGAAGTCAGATGCTTAACCCACTGAGCCACCCAGGCGCCCCTTATTAATTCTTAATGAGTAGTCATCATATTTCTGAGAAAAATGGAAAGATAAACAAGACACTGATCCCACCTGTAAGGAATTTTGTAATTTTAAAATTGCAATATTTTGTTTCTGATTTTTTAATTCCAGTGAAATGATCAGATGTTGTTTGTATAACACGCCTCCAGTGCGTTCTACAAACGCACGTTGGTGTTCTATGGCACACGCAAGCTGCTTCCGAGGGCCTTTGCTCAGAGAACTCTCACTGGTCTTCAGGGCTGGCTCAGAAAGACTTCTTGCTGTTTCTAATATAGCACCCGGCACTCGTAGGTGGTACCAGAGGTGTCAAGACGGGCGTGTTCTTCCTCAGAGTCCGCACGTGAGCACAGAGAACCGTCCCTGCCACAGGAACTCGGCACGGTGGAAACAAGCAGGGTGGCGAATACGGACAGAGGTTCACACCAAGTGCTGCTGTGGGGGCGCAGCGGGCGGACTTTGGAGGAGGGACGGGGGTGGTCTGTGAACGCTGGGCACAGGAGACAGCAGATGCCCAGACAGGCAGGAACGGCTCGGGGCAGAGGGCCAACACCTGTTCGTTCCGGGGGTTTCGTGGGAGGGCAGGTGGAGCCCGGGGCTGATGCTTCTCTCGGGCCAGCGCTGCCTCTAAAGCTGACCCAGTGTGTTTGCGCTTCACCACGTCCAGTCTCAAGATGCTCCACCACACACGCCTGTGAGTCGGTCTAAACGAATCCAGTGCTGGTAATGCATTCACTTGCAGATACTCTGAGGTTCCAGGGGAGCTGTCCTTGGAATCTGGGAGGGGGTAGCAGCATGCCCATGGCGACCAGAGGGGAAAATGATTTTTGAAGAATCTCTGCTGACTTCGGCACACCTTACTACATCTGCACAAAGACTGAGAAAGTCCCACATAAAGTTTTGTAGCACGCCAGCCACGGCCCGACAGGCACTGGGCAGTCTCGGTCTTGCCGTAGGGCTCTGCCCAAGGGCACAGAGTTGACGGGACCCTCTGCCCACTGTACCACATCAGTCTGATTTATTGGAAATTGGCTTTTTTTTTTTTTTTTTTTTTTACACAAGGGCAGTCTTATGATTGTGCAGAATAATCAACTGCTTTACAGGCATCTGTAAATTCCCGGCATCTGAAACTCCATCTCGAGGGATTTCTCCCTCCTCTGGAGAGCTGTGAAAGGGGAAGACGCCAGCAAGCCTTACCAGCTGTGTGCGCAGAGAATATCAGGGGCTCTTGTCAGAGCTGGGTGGTACGGGGGGGAGTGCCTGTCAGGGTGGGCGCTGTGGCAGGAGAGGGTGGCAGAGTCGCAGGAGCGATGAAGAGGAGCTGACGGCCATTTTACCCATCACAGACTTCTGCTTGGGACATGCTCCAACTGCTTCTTGGACGGGTCATCCAAATTTGCTGTCGCTTTGGTTGTCAGGTGACAGCAGTGATGAGGGACGGCTGTCTGCCTTCTTTCCTTGTGATCCAGGTCTTAGGCTGTGGAGGTTTTGGATGACTTCAGTGGGATCCTCCTTGTCACCATGAGAACTCGGCACAGAGTGGGTGGGGCACCTTCCCTTCAGTGGGGCCTGACCGCCGAGTCCTCTAACAGGACCCCGTCCCCTCGGCTCAGGGCACCCTGTGAAGCGGGCACAGGGGAGACAGTGGAGTGTGGCCCATTTCCGCTGCTGCTGGGGGATTCTGGGTAGCTAAGGAGGGGCCGTGTAGGCTGCCTGTGTGCCCAGAGCCAGTCGGCACCGTGAACTGGACACAATTAGCAGGTAACTCTGTCCTTTCCAGCCTAATTCAGATGTTCCATTAGGAGTCTTCAGAGTCGGGCCATGCTAGTACAAATATCATCCTGTTTACCTGACCTAGTTAAATGGTTTTTTTTGTTTTAAAAACAAGGCACTGAATTTTTAGCTATTTTCACCCTATAATTATTGCACATTAGAGGTGGAAGGGGAATTCTGGTTCTTAATTGCTTCGTTTTGCAGAGCTGCTGCGAACCAGCATGGCCGAGGCACAGGCTTTGGAGGCCTGGGGATCTGGGCTCTGATTCTCAGGTCTGAACTGGGTGAGGTAGACAAGCTTTCGATGCAGAGTTTCTTCCTTTCAAGAAAGGGAATCAGAGCACTCACCCCCAGGAGCTGCAAGGATGACGTGAGGTGGCCGTGAGGAGGCGGGGTGCTGCGGTCCCTGCTACCGTATTGTCGTTGTTAAAGAAAGACAGGTGCAGATCCAGTGCAGAGCAAGCGGCCTGTGCCCTCAGCCCTGAGTCTGGTCTTTCTGCGCTGTGTGCCCTGGTAAACGCTCTGTGTTTGTATGTGGCACCGCTTGCAGTCACCCCCTCAATGTTGCAATGAAAGCAAACCAAGGGCACGAGCGACATTCTTGCCTATGTTCATTCTGTGTCCTATGGAGACACGCTCCTGGGGCACAGAGGGGAAGGAAACACGCTTTAAGAAAACACAAGACCTGACATGACTTTCCAGAAGGCTCTACCCTGTCTCTGTGAAACCTGTGGAATGCCCTTAATTTCTTGGTTTCCTCATCTATAAAATGGAAATAGCAACAGAGCCTCCGTCGGGGGGATGACTGGTGGCAGTGAACCACAGTGGCTGGCACGGAGCCAGCACCCCCACATGGGGGTACCGAGATTTCTGGGAGCATCCTTGTCATCGTTATGAGGAGCGCTGGGGGGGACACTGAGGTCACTGACCTCTTCCATCTGAGTGTCCGAGAGACCCTCAGCACTCTGCGTCCACAAACTCCACAAAGTCACAACCTGGAAATAGACGGTTACTTGTGGGGGGCTTCAGTCAGTGCCGTCTCCCTGCCCCACAGGGAACTGGCCGGCTCTGGGAGGCAGGAATCCTATCTGTTTGCTTTCCTTCTTGGACCCTGGCTCCTGACCCAGGCACATGGTAGGTGCTCAATAAATATTTGCTGAACAAATGAATACAGAGGGCTAACACATTCTTGTTCCCTCTCTGGACCATCTCCGTCCAGGGCGGTTGAAAGAGTCCAGGCTCCAAGTGCAGGCTTGGGTTCCAATCCTGTGTGCCTCGCTGACTGGCCTCGCCGGCAATACGGACCCTCGCCCTGGGGTCCTCAAGTGCCGCGTGGAGCTGGCGAGCACACCGGTCCCCAGAGTCGTTCTGAACTTCCGGGCAAGTAGTGGGGGCGCACCTCTGCCATCTCCTTTTCTTATGAGGACATCTTATGGGAATTGAACTAGCATGTGGTAGTTCTCTTAATCAGTACATCGTACTTTTAATACCTTGTCCAAAGAGAGGACTTCTCCTGCTTTTCATTAGTTTTGTCTGTATAAACAGATGTGCTGGACATACATGCACTGAAGTTAAATCCAGTTTCTAAAAACTCATAAAAACTAAATCATGCCGGATTACCAATTTGATCTTGTATTTCAGCCTTTAGGAGCTGACTACTTGGATTTAGTAAAGACTGGATGTGTTCTCACGGAGGAGGCATCTGAGGCGGGCTGTCCAGTTTGTGCCTCGTGCTTTTTTTTCTTTTTGCTCTACCTTGCTTTGATGTTGGGTGTTTTTTTTTTTTTTTTTTTTTTTTTACAGAGAGAGAGACGGTGTGAGCAGGGGAGGGTCAGAGAGAGAGAGAGGGAGACACAGAATCTGAAGCAGGCTTCAGGCTCTGAGCAAGCTGTCTGCACAGAGCCCCGTGCCGGGCTTGAACCCACGAACTGTGAGATCCTGACCTGAGCCAAAGTGGGACACTCAACCGACCGAGCCACCCAGGCGCCCCTGATTCGACCTTGCTTTGATCCTTAGAGATACACCTCGATGAGAGCAGCTTACCCAAGAACAGGTATCAGTTAGTCTTTGAGAATCTTCTCAAAAGACAGTTCTTTCCAGGAAGTACACGCTCCTAATTCCAGGATCCCAGGAAGGACACCCCAAAACCCATGCCATGACTTGGGCCTCCTCTCCCACTGCTTCCCACTTCAAGGTGATGTGGAGGCCACCGGGCCCTGGGGACCCAGCCCATTACGGAGCATTGGGTGAGGAGGCCCGCCCTGAACTGGTCAGTGCACCTTGGCAGCACCCGCTTTACTTCTGTCCCTGCAAATTGAAGGTGACGGGTTCCGGCACGCAGCTCACAGAGCACGACTGCAGAGGTGGCCTGTGAAAAAGGTTCGTGGAAAAGAGGTTCTTGCCTTTCTACCGGTGCAAACAAGGACCGCGGACCCACGAGGCAGGTTTCCCGGGCTGTTCTTGCTGGGACTCTCCCTGGGGACCCGCTCTAGAAGGTCTCTGCGCCCCCTAACCACTGGGGCCAGTGGAGAAGGGCCAGGCACCAGGCCTCCCGGCGCCGCTCCGCCCTCCCCCCCACACTACGGAGTTGACAGTCTTCTGCTTCCTCCACGACCCATCGGCCTCGTTACCAGGAAGGCCCCACACCTCCCTCGGGGGAGGGCTGTGCGCCTTCAGCTCACCCCGCGCGGCGGCCTCCGTGCGCCCGCGCGCAGCCTGGACCCGGGCGCCACGTCGCCCTGGCCCGGTGGGGGGCGCATTCCCCCGCTCCAGCCTCCCCTCGGCCTCGGCCCCCGGTCCCCGGGCGTGACCCCGGCCCTCCGCCCGCGCCCCCCCTGCCCTGGGTCCCGAGTCCCGCGGCGCTGCCCCCGCTCCCGCCCAGCCTCCACCTGCCGCCCGCCGCCCGCCGCCCGGCCGCCCGCCTCCCCCGCGCGGCGCTGGCGCCAGCCGCTGGATGGGTCTTGCACTTTGATTATTTGTGTTAACAGTTAATTTAGCACCGTGGCCACGTGTGCCAAAGCTGCCTCCACTTCCTGCGGGCTCCCAACAAATGGCACTTTTATGAGACCTTTGGAAGCGACTCCGGGGCCTCGGCCGGGACGCACAGACCTCCGATCTCCGCCGGGCGCCCCCTCTCATCTGGCCACGTCGCAGCTGCGGTCCGGAGACGTTTGCAGGAAAAGAGCTATTTCTGGCCACCCGCCCCCCAGCCGCCGCACTGTCGGATCTAGAGATTTGCAGCGCTTTCCCGGACGCCCGCGTGCGCGGGGCCGGGATTACACGGCGGCCCGGGTCCTAGCGGGAGGCTGGCTGCGACGTGCCGAGCTGGGCGGACCCCCGCCGCCGACTCCACCTCGGCCCCCAGGAGTTTCCTAAAATGTGGGAACACGCGGTGAACATTTCTGATGCGTCTCGGCTCATTGTGACACCCCGTGCGTCCCTCTGATCTAATTCCTTAGTCTTCTCTGGGGCGGTGCCTTTTGCCAAAACTGCCTTGATGTCACGAAACATCCCTTTCTAAAATTTCCCCAAAGTTTGGTATTTTGCAGCAAGGAGAGTGAAATGGGTCCTCCAAGGACTTACAGGGCGGAGGCCTTTGATACTCATGAGTTTTCTAAATGCTGGCTTTTCGTTTAAAGAATCGATTTTCCCCTTGCTTAGATTTTTAATATAGATGATGTTCCAGATTACTATTGATATTTAGTCTTTCACTTATGGGGAGACCTGCAGTCATGTTTGCAGTGAGTGTTCCAGCACAGAGAAGGGGCGCTGTGAGCTGCTAATCAGGGCCTAGGAAGGGGTCAGGTGGGAGCTGGCAGGGAGCAGTCTTTCCTGGCCTGACAGACCGAGTGAGCCTGTGGCAATAGTACTGTAACTTGGGGGTTGCACTTGACTATCAGTCCAGAGTAGCTGAGACCGGAGGTGCCCTGGATAGGCCGAAATTCCTGCATGTCCCACACTGCTCTTTCTATTCTGGGTGGTTGGAACCTGGGCCCCTCGGGTTCTCAGGGAAGGTTTGTAAGACAGACTGTTAACGGTGGAATCACCTTCTGTGTTGAAGTGGGTGTGCATTTAACCTCACTTCTCTCTACTTGACTCTTACCTTCCACTTTCTCTGACCTTTCAAACTGAATGTCTCCCATAAGATACCCAGGTAGTCACGTACCGTTTGGCAAAAACCCTAATTCTCCCTTTAAAATGAATGTGTTTGGGGCTGACCCTAAACCCTAAAGAGACAGACGTGTCTGTTTCTAGATGAAGGTGTAAATGCATGCATTGAGCCTGTGTCTGTGAGTCATGACATCTGACCAGGGGTAATGAAATCTGTCTTCTGTACCCACAGTGCTAACACTATGTTTTTGAAGGTCCCCAGTGGGCCTCCAGTGTGTCATAGTCAATGGTCAAGACCTAATCCACATTCCCATTAAGTTCTCAAGATTATTTGACAAAATTGGCCAGTTGAGCTCTGTCTGGAAACTCCTCTGATGTCTGTAGCCATGAACCCACCTCCCCCCTTCGTTTCGTACTCCGGTCCCCGGACTGATTGGGGGCAGGCTGCGTCTTCAACACCTGTCTTCTTGCAGATGACTCTAAAGTTGAAATGCTTAGTCCTAAACACAGGCTCATATTTCTAACTAAGTAGCTGAATTGCCATCATCTGAACATATAACATGTTCATTCATTTGTTTGTTCGAATAATGCTGATAGCCTACTGGTCTGTATTCTTGGTGTTGGGGACACAGCGGTGAAAACATGAGACATCAAGTTTCTGCAGTGACAGAGATGAAATCTAGTGGCAGGAGGCCCCCCAGCACCCAGGACCTGTCACGCTTCTCCTCTCCTGGGACCTAACACTGGAGTCTGTTTAATTTTGCTCTCAGGTTTATTTCTTACATCCCATCAAGGCCTGTTGATTCTTCATTCATGATATCTTTCTAATCCATTCTTCTCGTTTTCTTCTCCTTTCCTCTGAATTCTTAACTACTTCTAGATTCTTCAGACCTACCCGCCTCCAGTTCCTGTGATCTTTTCTCCCCTCGCAGCTAGATTATTACAAAAGT
This sequence comes from Helogale parvula, assembly GCA_004023845.1. Classification (NCBI taxonomy): domain Eukaryota; kingdom Metazoa; phylum Chordata; class Mammalia; order Carnivora; family Herpestidae; genus Helogale; species Helogale parvula. The sequence continues at coordinate 68,643 of PJEM01002246.1, forward strand.
ACATATCTGATCAATTCAGCTATTCATTAAACAAGTATGTTACGAACCTACTATATGCCCGACGCAAGGCTAAGTGCTGGGTTTACAGAGAAAGAGACAGCTGCAGAGGTCCGTGCACACCGCACAATCTACTTCACAGAGAACCGGACTAAAAGCTTAGTTAAAATACAGAGTAATAATAAGATAGAACTATGATTCTCTATCATCCACTAGATTTTTTTTTTTTTTTTTTTTTTTTTACCATGAATCCAAAGCTTGCCACCACCTGGGCCTAGCCTAGTGTCCTAGCTTCCTTTAATCTGCTTCCTGTCCTCACGGCCACACTGTGCTAAGTGCCTCTTCCGGAGCGTGCCCCGCCTTTCCTGCCATTCTCTTCTGCCGCGGCCTCTGCTGTTTGTCTGCAATGCCCTTGCCTTGCCATCACTGTCACTTCAGACTCAGTCTGTCCTCTGAAACTGAGCTGAAGTCCCATGTTTCCCTAGCAGCTATTACTCGGAATTCCTCCAACTAAAAATCTGAGCTCCTTTCCCAAGCTTTTTTTAGCGTTGTGTTTGGATCTGTGCCATGACATCATCAGACACTGCCTAATATTGGAGTTACTTGCACCCCGTCTCCCCTGCTTCGCTGTAAGTTCCCCAAGTGTAGACACCCTTAGTCTTTACCTTTTTATACTCTGCAGTCACACCATAGCAGATCAACCTGCAGATGTAAACACGGAATATTTTGAGAGTACGGCTTATTGAGGGGCTCACTGAGGAAGTAGACTTCTGCGGGGGCTTCTGAGGGGAGACACACTCCAGGTTATTGACGTGAAGGACACTGGATCCTTTCTGAGAAGAGAGGAGGTTATACAAGTATAAGGTATCGGATAGAGCCCGCAGACAGAGAAGACAGCAGCACGTGGATGGAACGGGGGCCTCTGAGAGGGAGAGGCGGGTGCCTTTAACCAAGTGTATTTTCAATAAGAATTTAAATATGATTGTGTCAGAGACTTTTGGAGGAAAAGCACCTTATTTTACATGAGATAAATGGAATGCCTAAACTCTGGTCGCAGGGTGAACCGAGAAGAGACCAGTCCAGAAGAACAGTAACCCCAGAGACCAAAGAGAAGTAATGACTAGAAGCTTCCACAAATGAGCTAATTCTTTTACCCAGTTAACTGAGTGATGCACTTTGTTCTTTTGTAGTCTCTACTGTACATAATTTGTACCCTGACTTTTCTGCCTGCTTCCAGGGGGCCCATTTTCTAGGAAGAACCATGGAGACTGGCCTTTAAAAGGCTGGAGGATTGCAGGGATTATAGAAGCACAGAGGACCGCCTTACGCTGTGGACGAGGGAAGCAGGTTTTCAGTAGCACATTCGTGGCAGAGCTGGGATGTGGTCCTTTCTGCTGCATTTACCAGGTGGGGGTTTTTTTTAAAGATGCTTTTGGTTGTAAGTCTTTGAAAAGAGCATCTCAAAGTGGCTTTAAAAAGCAAAGAAAGGTTTTTCCTGTGTCTCTGAAAGGCCACAGGGAAGGCAGGCTCTAGGTGGGTGGCTCCACGTCTTCATGGCTGCCCCGACCAGCAGCAGCCTGTGGGTGGAACCTGTCATCCACCTGGGAGCTGAGGCTCACTGGCTGCAGGGCAACTTCCAGAACCTTCTCTGACAAGGGTGACTGGGTCGTGAACTTGACTTGGATGACTCAGGGCTCATCTGACATGGGGTCAGATCTCCCTGAGCTCTGTGGGCTATCTAGGCGCCTTCTTCAGAAAGGGCTGGGGGGTTGGTGCTTGGGAGACACCCGAGAAGGGCCTGGAAGACGGAGGGCAGTTCCTCACACGCTTTGTACTCGGGAGCCTGCACAGCATTCAAGAACTGACGAAGATTGTTGGCTGAGTGTTGAGTACTTAGAGGACACATACATGTCTTAGAGAGCGCCCCCTGCTTCGGGTCCGGGCTGTGCGGGCAGTGCAGCTGAGGCTGCCTCCGGTCCCCACTCATCCGCCT
>PJEM01002246.1:70732-123248 GCA_004023845.1 Helogale parvula
CCCCGACAAAAACCCATCTCCATTCCTATTCTTTTTTAGTGCTAACGACTCTGCATTGAGCGAATACTTGTACTGGACATTATCTTAGAGAAGCCCAGCAAGAGCTCTGTGAAGGCTGTTAAGAGACTTGACTAAAATCATACAAATTGTTGGGGTTCTGGATTCAAACCCTGTGCTTTATTTTTTATTTTAATGTTTATTTATTTTTGAGAGAGAGAGACACACAGAGTGTGAGTGGGAGAGGGTCAGAGAGAGAGGGAGACACAGAATCGGAAGCAGGCTCCAGGCTCTGAGCTGTCAGCACAGAGCCTGATGTGGGGCTCGAACCCATGAACTGTGAGATCATGACCTGAGCCGAAGCCGGACGCTTACATGACTGAGCCACCCAGGCGTCCCTCAAACCCTGTGTTTTTATTTTTACAATCTCCTGCCAAAGCCTATCTCATTGAGAGAAATTTAACATTGCCTAATTTTGGGTCATTGGCTCGGGTGGCTGGACAAAGGTCGACATCTGTAACCCACCACAGAGGCCTTGCTGTTTCCAGCCACTTCCCTGTAACACATGGATGGGTTTGCCTGGGAAACTGCACTCTGTACACCTACATTCCTCCCTGATAGAGACTGGGGGCCACTGTGCCTCTAACACACTTTTACATGTGGACAGAAATACCATAGCCTGATGGAGGGAGGCGGCCTCCTCAGGACCGGGCATGCCGCGCCCAGACTCCGCGGTCTTGGAGGGACCTGATGGTGCCGCAGCCTTCGTGGCCGATGAGCAAAGCAGGAAAGAGACAGATGAGGGTGGCCTTAGTTGGGCATTTGCTCTACCTGTTCACATTCTGCACGGCTCTTGCCACGGTGGCATTGCCTCTGCTGGGCATGTATACGGCACAGGCTCGTTGCATCGCTTCTGAAAGACAGCATGTCCTGGTGTGTGGAGAATGATCTGGCACCTGGGACTCTCATTATGAGCAAGGATCCCAGGGAAAAATCACTGGCTTCCTGACTTGGGTTAAAATTAGCAACGCGGGGTTATTAAACAAGAGGCACCGAGCCCTGCTCTTCACATCCTCCCTAGATTCTATGAGCTACTCGATACCTTTCAATAAATTGCTATTTACTTTAAGTTGGCCAGACATGTTTCTGTTTCTTGCAATCAAAGAGAGCTAACTGAAACCATGATGAGATAGCAGGTAGATGGTGGTTTAGAGAGCCCGGGAATACGATTTGCTGCCTGATCGTCTCAAATAATGCAGCCTGGCATCCCAGCCTGTGTCCGTGAAGAAGCCACTTGAGGAATACACTGTTTAATCATTCACTTTGAGGGAAGGCCTAGTGGAAACAGGCTGTGATAATAAAACCAGACTGATGTACTGGCAGCTTCTTACTTCCTTACTGGGATCGGTGCCCCCAGCTTCCATCTGACTCTGAAATGTGCCTACTTGGCTACTTCGAATGACCTCTGAGCCTCAAGTGGCTGGACCGAGCTGCAGCCACAGATAAAGACGAAGGGGAAAAACAAAAAAAGAGGTAATGATTTTTGAATGAGGATCAGGGATGGAATTTAGAGGAAAAATGTATTTGGGTCTAAAGAGGGTATCTATGGATGTTGGAATCCTCCGCCTCCCTCTCTCTAAAGGATCCTTGCATACTACATCAACTAGAGGGTCAACACTAAGACTTCAGTCCTCAAGCTGGCCAACTAAGGGTCGGCGGGCAAGGCAGCTATTACTAAAGCAGAACAGAGTCCTCTAAGACGTAGGTGGGCAGGACCTTCAGGGATCAGCGACCTTCCCTCACTTAGTAGGTGGAGACCCTAAAGTCTAGAGCAGTGAAGCTGAGGTGAAGGGTCCCCACTGCTGGTGCCCTTGGCCAGGGTCTGCTGAACACATCTTGTGTGTTAGCTTCACTGTCCTTGGTTTGAGATTCACTGGGCCAAGTGGACACAGGACATCCCACACGGAGCAGACAGAGTTGAAGAAAGGCAAGTTGGCCAAAAAGGAAGATGGCCTTACTGATGGCTGTGTCCCCTGGTGTCCTGATGATGTCGAACTGAACCCTATCATGCGTTGTCCCTAGAGGTCTTATCATTGTCACTCTGCTTGGGAATAAACAATTGTTCAAGGCTTTGATCAGTTGGAAGTAGATTATTGTGCTTATCTGAACATAAACAGACTGGAGGAGGTTACAGAGGAAGAAATATAACTTGATTATGCATTGAGCTGGATTTATAGGCATGGGATTAGAAGTAGAGCCATGAGAAGTTTGGGGGTTTACAGTTAATGATGTGTTTCCATGAACTTGTTTTTCTTTTTCTCCTTACAGTCACAGGCTTTGCATTTCTGGGTATTGCTTTGTACCTTCTTGATTTTAATGAGAAATCTTCCTAATTTTGTCTTAATGCAATGCCAGAATCAAGTTTCTAGTGAATAAAGGACAGTTGATATTCATGGTCATTGATTCAGCTGTTGTGAGAAAGGAAACCAAATCCAGAACCATGCCGGCCAGACCTGCCTTAATGAGTGTTGCCAGTGTTGCAAAACTACAGACAAAAGACAAAACAAGTCACTCATCTGGAAATGGTCACAGGTGTCCCACACTGCCACACGGCTGGCGGAGCCGTGCTGCTTTCCCTGGGGTGTCTTCCGCTTACCACTCCTGACAAGGACACGTCTGGAGGGTCCTCTGTCTCTCCACTTATGCCTCAGACAGCTTCCTCGGCCCTCAGAGGGTTTCTGCATGCTTCGGTTTGTGTTTTTATTTGGTTTGTGAAATGATAGTGTTTAAATCATTTTCTAGATTGAGTTCAAACACTGTTCAAATGCTGTCTGATTTGCCTGGAATATATAAGGAATTAGTACTTTCTGGCACATTCTTACATAATATGTTGAGCACCACAGAGAAGGGCTTCCTTGCAGAGATCTGCATGGGGTGTTATGTTCTCACCAGGAGATTTAAGATGCTTTGACTTTTAAAAGAATAATGAGTTTGTTTTTTTCTCCTCCGTGGGTGAACTTTCTCATCCTCCCTGCCCCCCGTTTAAGCTAAGAACCATGATGCAGAATTCTAAGACTTATCAAGGTTTTTACTTAAAATCTAGTAGCTTTGATCTCCAAGTGCTAAATGGCGTGGAATGAAAATACTGACAGTACCTTGTATCACAGCCAGCCATTTTCATATTCATTCAGGGAGCCTGATGAGCTGCCCCCGGTCAGTGAGAGAGATGGGACCCACCCCTGGAGGGCACTGTGAGCTGTCAGCTTCTGAGGACCTTGGACTTGGAGTCAGACTCCCCAGGATGGAACAGACGTAATGTCACATTAAAGTATCAAAATGTATGGATGCCTCTCCATCAGGCTATTTAATTTGCATGTAGTGAAAGTGAGGTTGCTTTTTATCAAGTCTGCAAGGAAATACACTCAATTTCCTAGGAAACCCCACAAAAGATAGATGTAGGGAAAGACTCTGTGGCAGGCTGGGAGCGCGTGCATGGACTTGCTGGGTACACGGATCCTGTTGGGAATAGGGACACGTGTCTGCTATTGCAGGGATCATGCTTTCACAGGGACTCTGGGCCCTTGTTCGGAGCACCCACGCCTCACTCCTGTGGCGACAAATGCACCCCACATGCTGCCTGCGGATCACTGGGCAAATCCCAGACGGTGCTTGGTGTTTCCCTACTTGGAACACAGTCCTTTTATTTCACTTGGGTGCAGGGAGCCTTCACTGCAGGTGTCAGGGGAACCGGAAGAATTCTAAACCTGCCTTGGAGGACACCTGTTCTCAGACTCAGCTGGTCTCAGCTGGTTATGAGTTTGCTGTTTCCTGAGCTGTGTCCTGTGCTCTGGGTATCGCACTGGTGCATTGCATAAAATACTGTGTCCCATCCTCACAACGCTTTGTAAGGTTTAGACTATTTTCTCTACTTTGTGAAAAAGGCAACTGAGTCACAAAGAGAAAGAGACAGAGGCTAGAGAACTCGGCCAAAATTTCACAGCTAGGGAGCGGTGTGGATGGGATCTAGATGCAGGTCTACTTGGCTGAACTCTACTTTTTCTCCCAAAGTGCGCTGTCTTCCCTGGTGGGATGGGGACGGTGTAGAAGGGGAGCTAAAATGGTAAAGTGTCTCCTGCTGTGTGAGGCCCGTGTTTTCCCAGACTCCGCACCACCCTCCTGGATCTGCTGCCATTTACACGGATGGTGTGATGTCAACACTCTTAATGTGCAATAATGCAAAATCAGAGGAATAAGAAAGAAGATGACTAACGTGAGAAAAGCCAGTGGGGTGTCTGGTGGGTCGATGACTCATTTGTGTTCCACAGAATGTCAGGTGGCTTGCTGTGGTGACTGGCACGGGCTACTTCTGCAGCTTGGGGCACATGGCTTCTCGTCTTCTTGGGCAGGGGCCATCTCCATGGGACACCGATGTACAGATCTAGGCATCGTCCCACCCAGGACCTCCTGTGTGCTCTGCCCTTGTGTATGGGCGACCCTCGGTCCCTGGGCTGGTGCCACGATCTTGTCTGGCCCAAGGGCACCCCTTGATGTCTTGTCCCTCAGCTTTTGGATAACCTGCTGCAGCCGCAGAAATCTGACTCACTTGAGACGCTGGAACCTGGGCTCCACTTGCCTCCCAGTTAAGTAAGCTACATTCTTCTCTTCTGGGCCAGATCAGCCCTCACGCCTCCTCACTGCAAAAATGAGACCTCACCCTTCTCGGTTAGAGTCCTCTCACTTTGTCCTTCCCACAGGAATAATCTAGAAGAAGCGTACAGTTACAAAAAGAAAACTCACCATATTGTGATATAGAAAAATTGGAATCCCTTTTCAAAGTTGTATTTGCTACAGAAAAGACAAGAAAAAAGAAACGACAATTTCTCTTTTTCTCCTCTCCCTCTCCATCTCTCACTCTCTTCCTCTGCACACACATGGACACACACACACGCACAGCTACAAACATTGGGGGGGGACCACTCCCTGTTGCAAGCAAAGCTGCTGAGAAAGCAGACGCCAGCGCAGTGGTGAAGTCATGCAGATGCTATGCCCCCAAAGGCCACAGGAATTGTGGAAAGATTTGTATAAATATCTCATGCATTCTTGTGATCTAAGGTTTATGGAAATGAAAACCACAGTTAAAACGCCAACGCCACATTATTCCTCCTTCTTCCTTTTCTCCTTTAGAATAAATTCATAGAACATTTTATGGAGCAGCCAAGAAAATAAATTATTTCAACTTTATTACTAGGAAGACATGAACCAAAGTGCGCGGCAAGGACTAAGAAGGTTAAACAGGATCTGCTTGGGAAAAAGATGAGCAAACACAGCCGGGTCTCCGCCGCCCCCGGGCTGGGGTTCGAGACATGCGGGCAAGAGGGGCGCCCTTCGCCCCCTGTTTGCAGATGGTGTCGGTAGAGTTATGAATGCTTAGTTGGTGCAAACCTTACCTTACTCCTGGGAACTTCAGGCTTCTTTTCCTCTTCTCTCCTTCCTTAATTTTGTGGGGAACCCTGGGATTGGAATGTCTCACATGCTCAGCACAGCTCAGACGTTCAACTTGCTGAAGCTTCCCTGGCACGGAGTTTAAAGAAACCATCGAGGAACACATGGTTTTCCACAAGCAGCGGGGCTGGGACACACCCTCCCTGGGCCCGGCAGCCGGTGCAGGGAGCCCTCTCTGCCCTGGCCATTTCGGGGCCCTGAGAGTCCAGAGGGGCTCCCTCCAGAGAGAAGGCTGGGGGGCTGTGGGCTCCTGCTCACCCCTCCCTCGTATCTTCTTTAACGCAGCGGGGAAGTCAGCACAATAGTGCAGCGAGAACACATTTCGGCCCCAAGTTTTATAATGCACTTGTGTGTCATATCAGAGTGTTCATGTAATTCTTGCCCCAATTTTTCTGATTTATAAGATGGAGCAGTGCGTTCAATCTGTGCAACTCTGACTTGCTGCTATCTTCTGTCTCTCGCCTTCCTCCACGCCTCTTCTGTTGACGTGTGTCCGCCATCTGTTGAGTGGACTTGGTTTGGGAACATGCAAAGCAGGAAACACTACGAGTTTTAATTAGTCCAGTTGAGGATTCCTCCACTGCCCCGCGGTGGGATCGTGGCCAGAACTCATAGCTTTCTTATTCACTTTCAGGTATTAAAAGTTCAGCCTGAATTAAATACAAACTTTAATCTCTCATCTAATGGGATCTGCCCCTCAGCCTGGTCCTAGATCTCAATCCCTGATCTCTGCTTGGGGCCTGGCACTGGGGAAAGGGGAATTTTCTCCATCCTGTCTGCCTCCTCTGGAATTAGGGCTGGGGAGGGAGGGAAATTTCTGACAGGAAGGTCCTTTTTTATAATATAGCTATTATCTAACATTGCTGCCCTCTCTGGCTGCCCAGATTTGGGCTTTTCCTTTACACGGATGCTCCGGTGGATTCTTTGGAAAACCCTCGTTTGAAAGAGGATCTCAAATGCCGAGCTGTTTTCTGACACACGTGCTGGGTCCGGCTGACGGCTTTGACCCGCTCTTGACTTCCGCTCCGACAGCACACGCCACCTAGACGCTCTCTGCTGGGTTGCTTCATTCTTGAAACCTCTCCGGGCAGGATCTTTTCAAGAAAGCTTAAGCATAACCACTTCTGCACTGGCTCATGGTGACATAGACACATAGTCCCGTGCCACAGGAAGAAACAGCTCCGCTGCCACTCGCCGCCCTTGCCCCGCCGTCCACCACGGGTTTCCGGCAAGCGGCAAGAGCACTCATCCGGCCCTTGAAGGCCTCTCTGGACCAGCAGGCACCTGCCGGGGAAGTACTCTCATCTGGCTTGCGATGCATGTCTTGGGGGATGGGAACTCCATAACACTTTCCTCCTACTAGGCTAAACACTTTTTTATTTAAAAAATCTCTTTTGGGAGGGTGTGTCAACAAAATGGCAAAAAGGCAGCATCCATCCTTCTACAAAAATGTGAAGAAATGAGCAAAACTGTCAGAATGAACTTCCTAAGGGCTCTAAGAGCTTAAGAGCTCTAAAAAATGGTCACAAGTTTACAGCGACGAAGAGAATGGTGAATCAAGGAAAACACAAGTTTAAAATGGTGTAGCAGAGTCATGGCGTTTTTATTTAGCCTCACCACACACCTTGATAGTTGATGACAGTCTTTGAAGACGGCAGACTAAATTTCTAGAGTGGGACCCTGGTCCCTGACTCCAGACCTTATTTGAAAATTATTGTGTTTGTCTCTTCTTACTTTTCTGAGAACTACTTGAAGGACTAACACAAGGTGCTTGTCTCTGTTTCACCTAATTCAGAAATAGTCAGAGCAGGAAAATTAGTGGGTATTTGTTGAAAACATTGTAAGGCAAACAAAAAATTCACAGCCTGTTGATCAAGACTATAGTTCAAACATATAATAGATCACCTGAATCCGGGGAGGGAAAGCTGAAGGGAGCGTGTGTGTGTGTGTGTGTGTGTGTGTGTATGAAATCAGGACATTCAGAAGCACCATTTAGAAAGCAAAATGCATGTCCAGGGGAAAACTCATTAATACAAAGTTCTCAGACTTTTAGCACTGACTAATCTATAGACTCAATGCAAGCACAAAATGAATGCTAAAGCAGAGGTATAAACAGATTGGCTGAGTGTTGAAGGGGTGCCCCAGCACAGAATCAATCCTCAAAGATTACTAGAGATTTGTTTTGTTTTGCTTTGTTTCTCAGCTGTTGTTGCATTCAAAGAAAGCTGTCTGAATAGGAGCTGAATGCAAGCTCAAGGAACAGTTCTCAGTAACTACACAGGACTTGGAACACAGTATTTGAAAAAAGTAGTTTGGTCAAATCATTACACAAATAGATGACTATAGCCTTCAAAACAAAAACAGCAAACTGTTGTGAAGGAGAAGAATCTGATTTCCAGGATAACCACTCTGTAATATTTAAACATCTAATTTTCAATAAGAAATCACACACACAGAGAAATCAGAAAGTGTGGCTCACTGAAAGGGACAAAATAAATGGATACAAATCATTCCCGAGAAAGCTCAGACATTTAATTACTAGACAAAGATTTAAGTTATCTGTATTAAATATGTTCACAGAACTAATGGAAATTATGGCCAAAAAGCTAAAGGAAACCAGACAGAAATTATTAAGAAGAACTAAGTAGAAGTAATAGAAACTTTGGAGCTAAAACGTACAATAACGGAAATGAAAAATTCGCTGGAGGATTTCCACATCAGGTTCAAGCAGACAGAAGAAAGAATCAGAAAAATTGAAATTACATAATCTGTGGAATAGAATGAAAAAAAAAAAGAAGAAAAACAAGCAGTTCCCAAGGGCCTTGTAAGCTATCATTAAAAAAATCAACATATGCATTATGGGATTTCCAGAAAGAGAAGGAAGCTAGACAAAAAAGCAGAAGGAATATTTGAAGAAATAATGGCTGAAGTTTTCCCAAACAGGAGGAGAGATGAATTTATTAAGTCAAGAAGCTCAACAAACTCCAAGTGGGATAAATGGGAAGAAATTCACATTGAGACACATCACATAATTGCTGAAAGCCTAGGGCAAGGAGAAAATCTTGAAAACAGCAAAAGAGAAGTGACTCATCACATACAAGGATCCTCAACTGCATCAATCGCTGATTTTTCATCAGGAACCTGGAGAAAAGATGCAGTGGGATGACACATTTAAACTCTGGAAGGAGAAACACCCCATCGACCCAGAATTCTGTGTCTGGGAAGACCACCCTCAAAACGGAAAGACCAAGGAAGACATTCCTGATAAACAAAAGCTGGGGAAATTTGTTATCAGTAGGCTTTCCTTACAAGGAATACGAAGGGAGCAAAATGAAGCACTAGATAATAGCGTGAAGCCAGATGAACCAGCAAAGATCTCCAGGAAAGAGAGCCACGTGGGCAAATATGAAAGCCCACGCAATTGCATTTTTGGTTTGTAGTGCTGCTTTTTATTTTCTACGTTATTTAAAGACATATGTATAAAAACAATTAAAAATGTGTTACGGGGCACGGAATTTATACAAATGTAATTTGTGACAACACAAATGAACGGGGAAAGAACTGTATAGGAGCATAGTTTTTGTATTCTGCTGACGTTAAGTTGGTATCAACGATAATAAAATTGTTACAAATTTAGGATGTTAGCTGTAATCTCCATTAAAACAACACATAAACAACTAAAAACTTATATGAAAGAAAATGAGACGGGAATCAAAATGGTTTATTAGAATAAAAACAACTAAATACAAAAGAAGACAGCAATGGAGGAAATGAGGGGTAAAAATGGGGCAACACAGAAAAAACCGAATGTGAAAATATTGGGAGGAATCCCTTCATTGGCAGCTAGTCCTGTCTTACATTTAATTACATTAAATGCAAACTCTTTATTTCAAAAGACAGACATTAACAAGTGAATAAAATACACAACCCAGTATCCTTTCATGATAAAAATTTTCATCCAAACAGGAATAGAAGGAAACTTCTTCAAGAATATAAAAGACATTTATGAAAAACCCACAGCTGACATCTCATTTAGTGGTGGAAGATTTAAAGCTTTCCCCGTAATGATATCCACTTTTACCACTGGCATTTAGCATTGTGTTAGAAATTATAGCCAAGGATATTAGGCGGGAAGATAGGAAAAGACACCCATAGTGGAAAGGAAAAAGTAAAGCAATCTTTATTTTCAGATCACCTGATCCTATATATAAAAATATATGTAAAATACTGAAGAAACCACAAGAAAGTTACTAGAGCTAATAAACACATTCAACAAAGTTATAGGGTGTAATATCAACACACAAAAATCAATTGTGTTTTTATACACCAGCAATGAGCAAGCCAAAAAGGGAATAAGATCAGTTCATTTAAAATATCATCCAAGGGCACCTAGGTGGCTCAGGCAGTTAATCATCAGACTTCCGCTCGGGTCATCATCTCTCAGTTTGTGGGTTGGAGCCCCGCATCAAGTTCTGTGCTGACAGCTCAGAGCCTGGAGCCTGCTTCGGATCCTATGTCTCCCTCTCTCTCTGACCCACCATCACTCACACTTGTCTCTCTCTCTCTCTCAAAAATAAATGTTAAAAAAAATTTAAAAATATCATCCAAAAGAATAAAATACTCAGGAATCAATTTAACCAAGCAGGTAAAAGACCATCCAGTGAAAACTACAAAACATTGCTGAAAAAAATTAAAGAAGACAAACAAATGGAAATATATTCTAAGTACATGGATTAGAAGATTTAAAATTGTTAAGATGTTAATTCTACCCCAAACAATCTACAAATTCAATGCTTCCTTTATTAAAATTCCAATTAAATTTTTTGCACAAAAGGAAAAGCGAATCCTCAAATAACATGGAATTATAGGCAGGTTTGAATAGCCAAAAACATATTGAAAAGGAAAACAAAGTTTAAGAACTCATATGTCCCTATTTCAAAAGTTACTACAAACTACAGTGATGAAAACAGTGTGGTGCTGACATACGTATAGACATATAGATCAACAGACTAGAACTGAGATTCCAGAACTGGACCTATACATTGGTGGCCAACTGTTTTTTTTTTTTTTACAAGCCTTCCACCCAATGAGGAAAAAACAATCTCTTCAACAATGGTGCTGAGACAACTGATTACCTACATGCAAAGTAAAAGTTAGAGCCCAGCCTGACATCATATACAAGAATAAATATAAGAAATGAACTCATAAAACTCTTAGATGTAGACATGGGGTAAATGTTCAGGAATGTGGGTTTGATAATAATGGATTCATAGATATGAACAACACAGAAAAGTCAATAAATTTGGCTTCATAAAAATAAAAAATTTTTGTACATCTAAATACAGTATCGGAAGAGTGCAATGGCAACCTATAGAATATAAGAAAATATTTGGAAATTATATATTTGATAAGAGTATAGAACCAAGAACATATAAGGAATTCCTACAACTCGAAAACAAAGACAAGCAATCAAATTGAAAAAAAATGTGGAGAAGATTTTCTCCAAAAGAGACACACAAAAGACTGAGAAATGCATAAAAAGAAAGGTGCTCAATATCATTAGCCAATTGAAGCCCCTGTACATTGCTGCTGAGAGTATTAAATGGTCCAGCCTCTATGGAAAACATTTCTTCAGAAGGCTAAACATAGAATTATCATATGACCCCGAGTTTCCATGATCAAAATATACACCAACCAGTACTCAAACAAGAATGTCAACACACACACTGATGGTAGATCTACTGACAACACGCAAAAGATGAAAACAATTCTACTGCCCATCAGTGGATGGATGGATGGACGAAAGTGGTATCTCTACCATGAAACATCATTCAGCTATAAGAAGGAACGAAGTGCTGATACATACTATAATGCAGATTACCTTTGAAAAAATGTTAAGTGAAAGAATTCAGACACAAGAGGTCATATATTGTATGATTTCATTTATACGAAATGTGCAGAATAGATAAATCCACAGAGACAGAACTTAATTTGGTGGTTTTCAGGGGCTGAGGAGGAGGAAATGGGGATAAAGTACTGACTGGCTAAGAGGTTTGACTTTGGTGTGATGAAAATGCTTTGGAATTAGATAGAGGTGGTAGTTACACAGCATTTCGAATGTACAAAATGCCACTGACTTCTTTACTTTAAAACGAGTAATTTAATGAAATCTCCTCTCAATCTACTCCATCCATCTAGAGCCTCTCCTGAAGAAAGAGGCTGGAAGTGGGTGGAGACTAAGTGTCCTGGAACAGATGCTGGACTATCTCTTGGAATGTCTATCATTTTTCTTTAGGACTCGATGAGTGTTTTCATCCTTAGGACCCTGGTGAGATACCCTATTACTATGTGTGCTCTGTGATTTATGTTGAGGCTCCATGACTCTTCTCTCCAAAGGGGAGTGTGCAACAGAAGTGAGCACCAAAGAAACGGATGCAATGTACTCTTGACCTCTCAAGTAAATTTTACACTCTTACCTAAAGGAAGAACATAACCCAATCCAGGTCCAGTTCCATGACTCCTCTTTGCAAGGTCCCATTAAATATCATTCATTATCTAATTATGAGTCTTAGATATCTTTAAAATTTTTTTCAATGTTTATTTATTTTTAAGAGATAGAGAAACATAGAGTATAAAGAGGGAAGGAGCAGAGAGAGTGGAAGACACAGAATCCCAAGCAGGCTCCAGGCTCCAAGCAGTCAGCACAAAGCCCAATGCGGGACTGGAACCAAAGAACTGTGAGATCATGATCCGAGCCGAAGTTGGCCACTTAACTGACTGAGCCACCCAGGCACCCCATGAGTCTTAGGTATCTTAACGAGATAGAAACTTTTGAAAACTTTTCTAGCATCCACATATCCCAGTTTCTCTCTTTTTACAGGTAAACCAGTGCTCAGGCATATAAAAATTTGCCTGGAATCCATAGAAATAAAAGGTAGATTAGTAGTTGTGTAGGGCTGAAGTGGTTGGTTGTAAATAGGGAGCAGCTGCTCATGGGTTGGAATTTTCTTTTGGGGTGATAAAAATATTCTAAAATTGATTGCGGTCCGGTTGTACAACTCTATGATTATACTAAAAATCATTGAATTGTGCACACTACATATTATGTGAATTATATCTCCATAAAGCTGATCTATCTATCTATCTATCTATCTATCTATCTATCTATCTAGCTAGCTAGCTATCTATCTATCTATCATCTATCTATCCATCCATCCATCTATCTGTCAATTGCCTGGCTGCATTCACAACTAAGCCCTTCAGCTCTCTTACCATGATAATAATGACCTACTCTATGAGTTTCAAATGACCCTTTGTCCCAATACCTGTGTCTTTTACCAGGATTGCTCTGAATAACTTCATTGATCCTCTAAATTACTTGCTTATGTGACAGCTTCATTGGCTGTCCCACTATAGACAGGTCAAATGATGCATAAGCTAATGGACTTCATATTCAAAGTGGCTGATATTATGGCTAGAGTCCTCCGTTGGAATGAAGATGTCTATTTGGGAAACAAAATCTTCCAAGGAAGCAAATAATGAAGTTTCAGTTTCTAAGTATTTTCTGATGCAATGGCTCTGTTGGGAAAGCCCTTCTGGCCATCCTATAGGAGAGGGTCATGTGAGATGAAATAGGAAAGAATTTTCCCAAAAAGGAGGTCACTCTACTTCTAAAATTATCAAAACATAAACCAGATAGAAAGGTACAAAAGGCCTCCTAGAAACTATGTTCCTAAGCTCCGCTGGTGATCGGTAAGTGCCTTTAAGAAGCATTCAGTGACTTATTGCTAGCAAAAATGCTTTTGTGTGAACAGAGACTCCAAAGCATATGGAAAATACTCCTGGCCCAAATTATTTTATTTTTTCAAACACAATATCCCTACAGCCGTTGGGCTTACCCAAGGCTGAGTGGGGAATGACTGAGGTCTTTTGAGTCCAGCTGCTCTTCTCGTTGAGGCAACTCTGATTGGTGGTTTTAGCTTCCAGAGCTGCGTCTGCACACACAAAGCCAAATGAAAACTTGGTAATTGCCTGACCCAGGGAGGGAATCCACTTAGGGAAGATGGCCAGTGTGCACTGTTCAGGAGCCCCTCCTTCCGGCAGAGATCTGCACAAAGAAACTAGAGAGCTCTCCGCCACAGGCTTGACTTTGGGGTTATTTGACCTAGTGTTTCCTTGGATATTTTCCATCACAGTGGATTTGGTTAGTCTGGTCACGTGGATGCTGCCTTCTATGCAGAAAGGTGCCATATTAGATTTAAGACAATTTCCCTCAAAATAGCTTCTTTTTATACATGCCCCCAACACACTTCCTTCTTCGTCAGCGGTCTGCTCTGGGGGAAGGCTGCAATCCTCTGCTGACCCGAGTTCAGTGGTCTGTTGCTTATTTTATCCGCCCAAACAAAACAAATTTCTCTCCATTTTGTTCTATTTCCTACCAGATAGAATCTTTTGTTTTCACTTGCTGCCTTGTCAGCTTCCAAGAATTTTTTTCTTCTTGAGACCAGTCGAGACACCCAGGGTTGAGTGGTCTGTGGCGGGCTCCGGCCCAAGGTCGAGGATTCCCTCCTTTTCCTTCCCAGTATTGTCCAGCATCCTGCAGGGCCCTGTCCCTGGCCACACTGGCGGACAGCGCGGCCTGGCACCGGCGTCCTCCTGCAGTGTTGGGGCGTGGTTGCACCCTGGCCAGGCCTCACCACAGCTGCGTGCTCCCGTGCCCGTGCAGGAGGAAGCCAGAAGCTATGAAGGAATGGGTTCCTTTTGGTCCTTGGCTTTCTGATGAGAGCAGGTTGTCATTGTTGTCCCGGCCAGAGCAGATTGGAGACTCTCAGGCCACTGCGTGCGTCACCTGCCAGGTGGTGGACTGTATCTGTATTTTAGGGGGATGCCCGATAGGACACACTCCAGATTAGTTTAGGAACACTGCAGCCTTGTTCCAGTGCCTTTTCAGTAAGGAAGAGGCTTTCTTCCTGATGGTCTTTCCTATAGACCGAGTGTTTGTGTTAAACACAGATTTACTAAATTTGGAAACAAAGCCTTCTTAAAAATCTTCCATGGCTTCCAGGACCCACAGCACAAAGTGCTGCCATCCTAGGCCAGCCCATCGGACTCCCACAGTCCGCAGGCCGGAGAGCCTCTCCTGCCTGCCATCCTGCGGCTGTAGGCCTCCATGGCCCCCAGTGCCTGTGATGCACGTGTCCTGCTCCTCTGGGCTGCACCACCCTCGCGGAGTGCTCTAATGACCGGGTCTGCTCTGTAAGACCTCCACAATTTTCTAGAAACTCACCACTGTCGTTCGTGATGATGACAAAACATACATCAGGGTGCACCAAGACCCATCGCATCTCTGCCTATCTCCCTACCTCGACTGTGAGCTCCCAGCCTGGCCGACAGTGGTGTTTAGCAGAGCAGGTGCCCAAGAACTATGTACTGGCTAGATGTCTGCAGGGTGAGAATGGAAAGGCTTTCAGTTCCCTTCAATGAGCATTTTTTGAGCCCTAAGCCTGGCTGGGGGAGTGGTATGAAGATGAGTGAGATGCCTGCCACTGAGGAAGCAACACCGTAGATCACATGTAGATGGTGGCGCAGTCACATACACGAGACCACCGCAGCGTCTCCGAAGGTTGCTGCTTTACTGCCGGTTCTTTATGAACACAGTGTGGATGGGGTGCTTGCAGGGGCGTAATCTAGAGTGAGTTGTATTTTGATATTCAGCTGACACACGCATAAGTATGTGTGTATGCTCTCTTTAAGACTCACAAGTCACTCAAGAAGACTGTCATTTCTATTTTAAGTGAATTCCTTCGCCCAGGCAGTGAGGTCGGCTTTCTCTTAAGGCGGTTGAAATCATTTCCTCTGAGAGAATGGAACAGGGGGAGAGTTAGTTGCTGCAGGCATGTTAGAGGAAGGAGGGCCCGAGACTCTGGCCCCCACTCCCCAGACCTTCTCATCTTCAGGGCAGCGAGGCAGGCGTGTGGCAGGCATTGTGCAGACTGCTGAGGGACACCAGCTCTAACATTGTCATTAGCGTCGGGTCCTCTAAGTCTGCGCAGAGGATTTCTAGGTATTTTGCTGATATCAAATACTTTTCAGAAACCCTGAGCAGGTCTGTTTCCCACAGAATCCCCACTGAAGCTCTCCAATCACATTCGAGCAGGAACTCCCCTTTTCCAGCATAAGCGTTTCCATACCGCACAGAGCTGAAATGCTGGGGCGCTGAAGAGAAGGGACTCTGCAGCTGGAAGGCTGAGCTTCCTCACACGACTTTGCCTTCACGCCAGGTCCTCTGTGCTGCGCAGGCCATGACGAAGCGTGTGGGACATGTGGCCGAGGGCCTCTTCCCTGAAAGCAATTCTTGATTTGTGCTTGATGGCTTTGCCTGTACTTGGAGGAACAAACCTCCTCTATTCAGACTATTTATTCTCGTGCCTATGACCTCTTAGAAGAATGAGAAGTCATCAGTGAGCCTCAACTCTTCTGGCCCCGGAGCGCATTGAGTTCATAAAGAAGCAAGGCATTAGCCTCTTAGCTGCCATTACCATGATGGGAAAATGGCTTACAGTGGAAAGGGGTCCTGACAACAGGTCAGATCTGATTGTTCATTCATTCACTCACTCACTCATTCACTTATTCATTCATGCAACCAATACTGATCACCTTTCTGCTGAGCATCAGGCAGTGTGTGTGGAGTACGAGACTATTACAGTGAAGGAAAACAGACACAGTCTCCACCCTTATGGGGTGGCTGTGCAGGGTGGAAGACAGATGGGCCAAATAAGCAAAATCAGGAGTGTACACTTTTTCTGTTAAGGATCCAGAGAGTAACTACTTGAGGCTTTGAGGCTGTGCGGTAGGTGTGTCCGCCCAGGCATGGTGTTGCAGCCAGTGTGCACAATTGTACAGTTGTGAGTGTGTCCAGTATCACTTTAGTTACAAAGATGGACGGTGAATGGACTTGGGCGAGGGGCTGTAGTTTGCCAAGTCATTCATTCAAATGCTTTGGGTAATGAGAAGAAATTAGATGGCGGGGAGGAAAGAGAATTTTAGGCAGATGGAAGGGGGGACAGGGACTGAGGTAAAGCTGGCAAGGGAGGGAGGTGAGCCGTGCTGGGCCACTCGTCCAGGTCCAGGGCTCTTCGAAGGAAGTGTCGTGTGCAGGAGGCATGTGCACAGCTGTGTTTTGGAAGCGTCCAGCTGACTGTGCTCAGACAGTGTGTTGTAGAGGAAAGCGGTGGTTGTGGGTGCCCGGGTGGGAGGCCGGTGTGACTGTTTCGGCCAAGGTGGCAAGAACGTGGGCAAGAGGAGCACTGTGAAGTGGGAGGAAAAGGCAAAACTCGAGTAATTCTCAGGAAGTAGAGCAGCATACTTCATTCTGGATTGAAAGCTGAGGTGCGGGTGGAGTCCAGACTGACTCCCAGGCGTCTGCATTGTCAGACTGGATGGCTGTGTTTCTGGGGAGACAAGGGAAGAGGACAAGTGGACAGTGGGGAGACCACGGGGGGCTGGTGGACTGGGGCGCATTTTGTTCATCCATGGAGGCAAGAGTAAATCTGGGACTCAGACGAGAAACCTGGGTGGAAACCATATATCTGAGTAGCAGCTGGAGACTTGAGAATTAATCTACTCACTCAGGAGAGAGTGTGGGGTCCACAAATGCCAACCCACATGCCAAACTAGCTGTCTGCCTGCTGCTGTAAATAAAGTTTTATTGGAACGTGGTAGCGCCTGTGCGTGCATACACCATCTACTGCTGCTTGTATGCTGCACCGGCAGGGCTGAACAGTTGCAACGAAGACCCGATGGCCCAGGAAGCCTATAATATTAAGACTCCGATCCCTAATGGAAACAGCTTGCTGACTCTTGGCACATAGAGTGGGGAAAATGTAGGTGTCGGGCCATTCCTTGAAGAGATCCCGCATTTAATGTTCAAGGGGAGGAAGGTGAGGGGGTGGCAGAGAGGGAGGGGGGACCCAAAGCCGAGGGAAGAGGGCATTTGAAGAAAGAAGGTGTGGTCATGAGTGTCAAAGCTTTGGGGAGGTCAGAGGAAGATGAGACAGGACCAGCATCCCCTGAGCCCAGGGCTGGGGGTCAGTAGGGGCTTGTTTCCTGAGAGTGATGGGAGACAGTGCTTGGTGTTGGGGGCTGAGGAGAACAGAGAGGAGAGGACAGGGGGCAGAGAGGGGGGTTAGCAGCAGCATGGCAGAAAGGCAGAGCAAACACAAATTACCAAATGTAAATATTAAGGTTCTGCATCGACTCTCTGTAAGCCCCTGCCCATATCCATAAGCCTTAGTCTCTCTCTCCCTCTCTCTCTCTGTAGATAAAGGAAATATTTGGCTGATGTAATATGTATAGAACAAGAATTCAGGGTAGACAGGAAATAGGAGACAGAGATGACCTTGAGAAGTATATTCCTTGGAAACTTGTTTGCAGAAAATTTGGGGAGATGAAGGGTTATTTCCCCCCACAGGGTTTAGAGTAGAGGTAGAATATGATACCTAGATCTTGAGGAGCTGGGAGTCCCCAGGTAACATCTGGATTACCGCAGCTGTAATGTGGCATGGTGGTTGGGGAATAAAAGATATTTATTGCCGTCTCTTCTTACTAAAGTGTAAGCTCCCGATGATAGAAACCCTGTCTGACTTGCTCATCCTTGCGCCTCCTCACGTTAGAGCAGTGCCTGGCACAGAGCATGCGTGACTCCTCAGGACAAAGAGAAACAGATTTGTTATTATCACCATTTTGTAGATCAGGAAACTGAGGGTTAGAGAGTCAAGTGAGTACATAAAAGATCCATAATTTTAATTTCTAGTTTACATATAATCTATTTACTCTCAATCCGTGTCCTATGTGACCCACTGGCTCCACTTTCCACCCTCTGTTTAAAACTCCGCGCCTCCTACAGCGGTAGGCAGGCAGCCAAGCACAAGAGCACAGGTTACAGCAACGAACCAGGATGTCCATGAGGCTGACTGAAATCTCCTAATCCTTCGCTCATCTATGGTTTCTGATTAGTGAATTGCTTTTGACATACATTTTTATTTTATTTATTTTATTATTTTTTAATTTTTTAATTTTAATTAATTAATTAATTTTTAAAAATAGTGTATTGTCAAATTGGTTTCCATACAACACCCAGTGCTCTTCCCCACAAGTGCCCTCCTCCATCACCACCACCTCCTTTCCCCCCTTCAACCCTCAGTTCATTTTCAGTATTCAATAGTCTCTCAGGTTTTGCGTCCCTCTCTCTCCCAAACTCGCTTTCCCTCTTCCCCTCCCCCTGGTCCTCCATTAGGTTTCTCCTGTTCTCCTGTTAGACCTGTGAGTGCAAACATACATTACAAGTTTGCACAAGCTCCAACTGTGAGTGAGAGGTGTGGGGAACACGGGGCAGAGAGCTTCGTCTCTGAAGTTGACTTCTGTGGTCAAGCGCACGCATCAGCAGTGTCTGGAATAGGGCAGTGCCAGAAAGGCATGGCCTACGATGACTTAGAATATGAAAGCTGGGGTTATTTGTTCCATTTAAGGAGCTGCAAACCTCCCTCCGAGCTTCACTCTTTAGACCCTGAAGTCTGACTTCTAACCTGGTTTGCAAGCGTGATCTCCCACTGCAGCTCCCCCTCCCCCCCACCCCGCGAGAGCCCTCAGGTCCTGCTGGCGGGTGTGCAAACGGGACATTTTGGACACAGCTGCCTCCCTTGAACCAAATCAAGTAAGGGACGACTTCGTGGCCAGAAATGGCTTTGTGGGCGTCCACTCGTGGCCATGAGTCTACAGATGTTCTCTCCAACGTGGTGTGTGGAGCGGGAGTTTGGGGCAACCTGGAGCGGTGCTCGTGGGCCGCAAAAGAGGTGCACGAGTGAGAAGCCACGGCCCTGTGTGCGCAGTGACGCGGACTGTCCCAACAACAGAGCGCTTGGTTTAAAAAAAACCCAGCGCATTTAACGAGATAAATTACACCATCTATTACATAAATAGAGAATACCTGTGCATAAAAACACAAAATCCACTTTGTAAGAACACATTCAAATATGAAGAAGCACACTGCAGAAGGCATTACCTTTGCAGGGGAAGGGGACGGGGTAGGAAATGGGATACAGTGAAATTTAATAATTATATAGACAAGGGGCTTACATAGGCTCGTGATGATAATGTGCCAAGAACTGAGGAGTATGATTAACTCAGTCCTCTGCATTGGATGTTTAAAAAAATCCTTCGAAACTTTTCTCTTGAGAAGTCTAATCCTTATAACAGGTGTTGGCGAGGATGTGGAGAAATTGGAACCCCTGTGCACTGTTGGTGAGAATGTAAAATGATGCAGCTGCCGTGGAAAAAGTATGGAGATTCCTCAAAAAGTTAAAAATGGAATTACCATATGATCCAGCAATTCTACTTCTGGGTATTTTACCCCAGAGAACTGAAGAGATTTTAGAAGAGATATTTGCAAATCCGTGTTCATAGCAGCATATTCATGATAGATAAACCAAATGGGGTGCATACATACGAAGGACTATTACTCAGCCTTAAAAAGGGAGGCGATTCTGACACATGCCGCAACATGGATGTGCCCGTGAAATAAGCCAGACACAAAGAATCAGATACGGTACAGTCCCACTTATGGGAGGTCCTCAGAGCAGTTGAAATCACAGAGACAGAAAGTAGACTAGTGGTTGCCAGGGTTTGGGGGGCAGGGAATGGGGTGACCCTGTTTAACAGTGACTGAATTTCAGCTTTGCAAGATAAAAAGATTCCTGGAAATGCAATATGAATGTACTTAACACCAATGAACTGTACACTTAGAATGGTTAAAATAGTAAATTTTATGTGTATTTTGTTGCTATAAAAAATTGGAAAAAAACGTCTATGCCTTAATCTGGTTCGATGGTCTGAGTGACAGCTGCGGCCTGCTTGCTGCCTCCGCAGACCTCCATGCACAGCACCCTCCCCTGCCCCCCCCCCCTGACAGCACCCCCCCCCCCCCACCATGACTGGTGCGGCCCTTTGCCTGACACTTGGGTAACTCACTCAGCTCTCAGTCTAGATGATGTTTCCACCGTCCAGCTTGCCTTGACTCTGAGACTTGAGTAGATTTCTCTCCTCAATTCTTCTAATACCCTGGACTCCCTGAGGGCTGTGCAGACGAACCCCCCTCCCTACTCACCTGGGAGGGAAGCGGGGACAGACCCTAGCCTCTGCTGGCACTTCAAAGCAGGACTCCCGGAGAGAGGGAATCAATCAGTAGGCTCCTCTATCAAAGGAATGTTTTATTTTCTGAGGAAGCCCAAACATTCAGCTGCTTAGGGTAATATTAATCTTGCTTTCTGATAAAGTCTCAGGGGAAAAAATAATTTTGGCTATTTCTTTCCAACTTGGAATTTCTTTTGAAAACTAGCCTCTTTAGCTGGCCCTGCTCCCCCGTGTTTGCTAACATGCCTCTGTGTGGGTGAGAATCATTGTACATCGGTCACGCTCTGTGCTGTTTTCCCTGGGATGGCGTGATTTATAGTGAGCAGCGCACAGCCCTCCGGGGCCCTCCTCCACGGAAGTGTCCCGGAGAGACGGCCCGCTCTCCCAGCAAACCACGTGCACACCACACATCAGCCGCTCTCCATCAGCGCACACTGATGTCACTCTGGCCCCTTTCTACAGATCTGGACCGAGTCCCAAACAAGGACTGTCTTTGGAAGGAAGATAAAGAGAGTTAAAAGGAAGCCAAGATTTGAATTAAGCAAGTGCCTCCTCGGGGAGCCCTTGCTCTGGTCACCGGCTCTGCATTCCGTGTGCCAGGGAGCGGAGGGAGGACACGGGAGGCCTGGGGACAGGATGCCCTGCCCTGAGCTTTGAGGGCTCCTGGTTTCCTGGCTCTGCCGTGATACTCCTGTCTCCAGGCTGGGTGGTGACAGAGCGTTCCTGGGTGCGTCTGACCCCGAGCTCGTGTCTCTGGGTGAATCCCAAGGACGCAGGCACCTTTGTGCATTGGGCCGGCGGACCCTCCCTTCCAGGGCTTGACACAACGCCACAGCCTTGCCCGTGTCCTACCCCTTGAGACCCTGGGCCTCGTCCAAGAGGTAAGAGCAGATGCTCTCTTGGGTGACGCCTGCCCCACCAGCAGCCCTGGTGGTCGGCGACCCTGGAGTCCGGAATGCGACCGCAGCTGCTGGCCTCAAGCTTGGGGTCTGCCCTTCAGACCTGGGGGCAGGCGGGGCTGGACAGGGACACCCCTGGCTCGCCCACATCTCCGTAGCCAAACCGAGCTCTGAAAGGCCCCGCCTGGCCTGCGTGGAAGGTCTTCGGCCCAGGCCTCAGCTAATTTGTGTCCTTTTTTGAACACACAGTAACTGAGGATCGCCAGGTCTGGCAGTTTTTGAAAGAAGACTTTCTTTCCATGTTGGCAGCTTGTCTCTTTAAAGACACTGCGTTCTTTTTATTGGATGGGAAACAATTTCACAAATAACACATTTACTTTGGTAATAAGACCCCACCTCGTCCTCTGACCATTCACCTCTCACCAATAGAATTTCTCTCTTATCTATTTGTTCCTCGGCCTCTGATGCTAATTGTCATAAGGTCAAAGTATACACTCTCTAGGGGACCCCAGCGTTGTAAGGATTTGACTGAAGATCAGAAACAAATTGCAGTGAAGTAAAAACATCAGGGCCACAGCGCCGAAAGCTGTGAGCTTCCCAAACGGCCGCCATCTGTGCCGCACTGGGCCGCCGGCTGGCGCCTGAGTCAGCTTGGCTTGGCAGGCTCTTACTCAAGGCTCTGTTTTCCTTGGGGGGTGGGAGGAGGTGGGAGGGGAGGCAGGGGAGGAGGGAGGGAGGACCGAGCAGCGAGGTTGCCCTTTCGCCTCATGATTTATATTTGGTCAGAGTGGCCCTGTTCCGCTTTCTTCTGGCTGGAATGTGTCTTGGACATGTTGTTTCAATATGAGCCGATCAGCTGGCCCTCTGTGGAATGTCCCCGGAGACTGGAAACGACCTCCCAACGGGGTCATTTGTTCCGCAGACTTCTAAGTGGCATTCTTCACCATCTGCATTCTATTAATACCTTCAGAATATTTCCATCAGCTCTGGGAAATCAGAAGATGCTTTGAGTGACGTTCAGCGCCGAGTCCTGGGGAGTTGTTAGTTCTTCTTCGGGAGTCCTTGGCGCTGTGGGAGCCCCCCCTGCTCTGCCCTTTTCCTTTCCGGTCACACAGGTAGATACCGCGTTCACCCAGGAACACCCGAGGGCGAGGTGGTCTGTCAGGTGGGCCGCGTTAGCCTAGGACGGCCCACAGTGGACGGCAAGTTTATAAACACGCAGGCAGAGCCGGCCAGGACAGACATCTTGGCTGCGTTTGCTGGAAACGAGCGGAGAGAAGTCCGCAGAGCAAGGGGCCTGTGCACTGGCTCAGGACTGGCTTCCCAGCGCCCAGGGGGCCTCAGCCTGGACGGCTGGCCCTGTCTCGTCCTCCCAGCGCTCAAAGGTGTTGAAGGAAAGGGCTGAAAAGAAGGGCGCAGTGAAGAGGTGGAAGGAAGGGGGCATTTCTTTAAGGAAAATTGAAAAGAACCGATTGGTGATACACAGATCACACAGAACTGAAGGTCAGGTTAGCAGGGAACACGCTCGGTGGGTGTGGTGCCTCCGAGGCGGGGCCCCAACGGGAGATGCAGCTGTGGCCTGTGGAGACTCCCAGACGGCGGCCTCCTGCGGAGCTGCATACAGAGGAGACCTCAGGGGAAAGTCGTGAGGCTGGAGGGCCGCTTGATGGGAAAGACGAGGGAGAAGAAAGGAACCTGTGAACCCACGAAGGTCAATTCAATCCAGCTCAACTCCGCGGAGTGGTTCATGAATATTCACTGTGTGCAAACAGAGCCAGATCCTCTGTAAAGCAGGCTCTGAGGTAACAGGAAACATGATCAGAAAGTGAGATCTAACACGCTGGGGACAGTTTCCAAAGGGGCATCAGGAAGACACTCCAGGGGAGGTGACCATGTGGACTGTGAGCTGGTCGAGCCCATGGGAAGGTCAGACCCTGCACCTGCTGGTCTGGCAGAAGCCCCTTACCCAAATCTGTCCCAGCAGCTGAAAAGGTGTGTCCGAGTAGATCCATTCAGATATTGTCTAAGAAGGATTAAAAAATAAGTCTCCACCTCTAAAAAGTACTGGAAACATAATTTTACCCAATGTGTGCTTTACTGCTTAAAATTCTAATATGCAAGATTAGATGGATGAATTATAAGTCTTGGTAAAAATTATGGAGCAGTTTTCTTAGAAATCCAGAAGAATGCCAGACTCTGATAAGGCCCCTGATTATGATAAATCGCTTCCTGGTTGTGTGATTTTGGGACAGCTCCTTGTCCCTGGCCCAGAGTTGGCTGACGGGTGGGAAAGGCCCCCTCGAAATCCCGGACCTGGGAGGGGTGCCTGCTGACCAGCTTCCTCCGCCATCGGGAGGGACCTGCTGGACATCTCTCACCGCCACCCACACTCCCCTGGCCTTGGTGGCAAACGCTGAGTTCAGGCTGGCATTCCTTTGCCCAGGATCATGTGAGTATTCTGTGAGCAAAAGCTTAAAAAAAACACAACCATATATGTTTTAGATTTGTATCTTCTTTCACTTTGTCAGAACTATGAAGAAGCACTTGGAAAACAAATAAACAGATATAACAAATAACGGGAGTCAGATCTTTGACTCAGGAAATTCTTGAGCTCACGTGTCTGCTCGGAAGAGGTTCCCACAGCCTGGCCGTTATTTTTTATCTATCCCCACAGGATGTCCTCCTACACTGTCTCTTCCAGGGCCCCTTGCTTCCTGTCCCTGTTCCCACAGCTGCCGAGGGTGACGGCTCCAGTCTGCTCTTGGAGCCTCAGGGACCTAGGGTCCTCGCAGGCTGCTGGAGCTGGTAGCGCCACACAAAAGTGTGGCAGATGTTCAGCGTCAGGAATCACAACTGAGCTCTCACACCATGCACCCCATTCTTCCTCCCGGTCCTGTTCATTTTCCCTCGACAGGATGTGGAACAATTTCCCTCATCTGTTGCTCACTCAGTGGGTTTGGGATTTTGTGGATTTTACAATGATACTCAGATTCCTCCCAAATGTCTTCCAAGAGGTTAAAAAAAATGTTGATTCGGTCAGAGACTGTTTCTAGTTGAGGAGTTTCTGGTTTTGTGTGACACACAGGTGAAATCGAGAAGCAGAAGGAGATGAACGGCCTCCTGGGGCTCCTGAGTCTTGGCATCCAAAGAATGCCCTCCGGCTAGCTCAGGGGTCCTCTGAGTTCCCAAGAGAACATGACAAATCTACAAGACCAAGGACAAAAGCAAAAGGCAATTTATGTTCATTTGCAAATTGGAAAAATTCTGAGAATTGCTGCAATCCAGCTCTGGCACGGAGGGCATTCTCAGAGGGGACAGGGAAGAGGGACGCCATTTCTTGCAACTATACTCAGTATGTGATCAGGGTCCAGTGACACAATTTGGAAAATATGCCTACTGCAACGGTTTCCTTCTGGATTCCCAGGCTCTGTAAGTTTCCTTGGCTTAACTTCTCTGTTTTCATCCTCCGTTAGCAACCGGGAAGGCAAACTAACACTTCAGCAACTGCAAGTTGCCAGTTCTTTTTCGTGTTATCCATTTGATTCTCAAAGTTCTGTGGCATAAGTAGTTTATGCCCATTTCACTGATGAGGAAGCTGAGGTTCAAAAACCGCAGGTCAGTTTCTCAAAGGTCAGCTAGCAGCTGGTATATTTGGACACAAAATAAGATCTCTAACATTACACAGCTGTGCTATTTTTGCTATGCCGAAGTGGTGTCACTGGGAATCTATAGTTCTCTGGGGTACTGGCTGGAAAAAAGGGCACACAATGAGAATTCAGGGTTTTTTTCCATTTTGCTATTTGAGAGAAATGGGATGTTTTTCAACAGCTCTCATTCCCGCTGCATGATTTTCTTTTTGTCCCAAGAGCACGTTGAGCTCCCAGATGCTGTCCTGTGTGAGCATGCCTCACCCAGCGCTGTGCACAGGCCAGGTGTCAGCGGATGCTGAGGAAGGGAGCCGAGGCACCCTTTACTTGTCTTTATTCGTGCAAACGCGGACCTGCACCAGAAGGCAGCCAACTCAGCATCTTGGCTCCTTGTCCGAGATTTGAGCCTGGAGACTCTGGCCACAACCCCTCATGGGGGCTGAGGGTTGACTTGTTACCAGTCACTATTTTAAGTGACAAATTGTACTAGATTTAAGGTTCGGGGGTGTGTGTCCTGTTGGTCCTTTAAGAGTTAATTCCTTTTCACCAAGTCTGGTAAACCATAGCAGATTCTTTTTTCTTGGCTTCATCCATAGCTTTCAGTTTTCTATTTAGTTCAAATAGCCACACACTCCCTCTCAGCTCTGTCTGGCCGTCGACAGGGGTGGTGGGAAGTGATTGCTGACCTTTTTTGCATTCCGAAGCCACCTCCCTGAAATGATTTCTTTCCCTGCCCTGCTGAGGGGCCCTGGAACACTTCCATCTCCTGTGAACGCTGCCTGGCGTGGCCACTTTCAGCATGGCAGGAACCTATTAATAGTCTTCGTTTCCAGTATGTGCCCGTAAAGTCAAGCCTCATTTTTAGCAGCGTTCTGTTACTTACAATTCTAGGAAGAGTTCCCTTTGACTGTCTTCCTGCCAGAGGACGCTTCAGCCCCCACTGCCTCCTCAGGGAGAGGAGAAAGGAGACTGTGGATACTCGGTGGGGGGACACTGCTTCCAGGAGCCGTTCTTCCCCGGACCCTGCCTTCGGACCCGAGCATCCTTGTTTGCACGGCTACCTTGATAAGCCTCCTAGGGGAGGAATGTGAGGCTGCGGTGCCCACTGCTGAAGTCATGCTTGACTCATCTCTTCCTCTCACGCCACACATCGAGTTCGTCACACATTCAAGATACGTCCGGGGACCAGGGCCTTCTCATGGCTCCTCACTCTGCTAGGCTGCCTGAGCCGTCCTGGTCTCTCACCGGGCCTGCGAGACGTCAGTGGCTTGGCCGCCACCTCCTCCGTGGTTCCCTTGGGTTATTCTCTGCACATATCCAAAGTAGGCTCTTAAAGCAGAAATTAGATTAAGTCACTTCAAGTGGCCGGCTGTCAACACTGGGCACAAGCTGAAGTCTTCTCCTGACCTGTACCACGTGCGTGGCTGGGCCTCTTCAACCTCATCTCCTGTCACGTTCTTCCTTTCTTCTATTCAACTGCGTTGCCTTTTCCTCTTGCCGCTCTTCCTGCCCCAGGGTTTTGCACATGCCATTCCTTCCATCTCGATGTTCTTCCTCCTCTGTCTGGTCTCCACTCAGATGTATCAGAGCAGCCTTCCAGGACCACCTGAAACAAGACGGCACCCCCGTCCTGGAAGCCCCGATGAGCCTCCACGGTCTCACTTCCCTGCTATGCCTTTACGGCTCTCTACTCTGCTGTCTGCTGGCTTGTGCTTGTCTCCTACCCTGGCCGACAAGCGCCACAAGGAGTGAGCACATGGTTCCGGAAGGATGCCCAGAACAAATACTCACCAAATATTTGATGAAGGAATAGTTGTTGAGCAAAGGCGGCATGAGATAATCAAACTGCGTTTCACTCCTGGGCAGGAGCAAGATGAGCCAGAGGGCCGATGCCTGCAGAGGGGTCACGACCAGTGTGCACAGCGCTGTGGCCTTCAAGAACAGGAAGCTCTAAGATGGAGCTCTACAGTGTCGACCCTCATGAGATATGACTTCCTCCCCGCCTCATCTGGATATATCGTTGGCTTTTGTCTGACAGGAACTAATTAAAAAAAAAAGAACTGAGTCCCACAGTAAGGTGGTCACTTCATAGTTCACACTCACTGGAGCCAGAGGGCAAAAGAGTCTAAGCAAACAGCCTCTAGGGAGGGGTCCTCCAACATCTTACTGAAGGCATCAGACAGGCACAAAACACAGAGTGAGATAACAATCAACCTTATGGGGACTTGAGGGGGCAGGCGACCCTGGTTTACACCAAATATTCCCTTGGGCACCTCAGTTACTTTCTGCTAGAAAACGCACCAACGACTCACAGGCTAACAGAAGGGCAGAAGGAAGTGTGGCATCAGTAACTTGATGCTGCTGTTGGCGGGATGTCAGGACGTGAGATAGTCACGTTTCTTATCAGCATCATTAACTGCCAAACTGTGGAATTTTACATGGAAGGAAATCTAAGAATTATTTTGCCAGCTCCTCCTCTAGCCTGAGCTCCCTGAGGTTGGAGCCACAACCCTCTCTCTGTGTTTGTCTGGTCCTTATGCTGGGCAGGGTGTTAGAGACTCCATACTCTTCTCTAAATGGATGGTGACGAAGACCAGTGGAATTAATGGATTAATTTTCTCCATGGCAAAGTAAGCCAGCTTTTTGTTGCTTATTTCTGGAGAAGAGACGTGTTTTCTCTATAGTACACCAGTTTTTCTTTTTGGATGGCTAAAAAATTATTAATGTTAGAACTTCTTTAAAAATATGTCTATTCAATGTTCAAATATTTTTCTTTCTGGATTAGTGAAAAGCAAGCTTATTCTCCCTTTTACTAATATAGTTGTTGAAAATTTGTTGGGCCAGCTCAAAGTTTTTTTTGTCAGTGGGGAAGATGACTGTTGGATTATAAGAATAATTATTCATACATCTATGGTGAGAAGGGATGGCATCCTGTGTGTTCAGACCACACTCAGCCGTTTCTTCTCGATGGACATCTTCCTGGTGTGGGCCTCAGTTTGGCCGGAGAAGACTCTAAGCCTCTGTCAGTGTGTGTTGCCCAACATTAGAAAGAGACCAGATTGGGGGGCGCCTGGGTGACTCGGTTGGTTAAGAATCCGACTTCAGCTCAGGTCATGGTCTCACAGTTCATGAGTTCGAGCCCTGTGTCAGCCTCTGTGCTGACAGCTCAGAGCCTAGAGCCTGCTTTGGATTCTGTGTCTCCCTCTCTCTGCCCCTCCCCACTCATCCTCTGTCTTTCTTTCTCAAAAATTATAAATACATGTTAAAAAATTAAAAAAAAAGAAAGACGCCAGGCGATGGGAGAATGACTGAGTACTGTCGAAGCACAGGGCAACCCCAGGCAGCAAAGTACTGCCTTGCAGAAGGAAGCTGTCCCTGGTGAGGCAGCATGGGGTTAGTGAGAACAGCCCCGCACCAGAAGCTGGAGAGGCTGGCACTCCTGCGTCCACGTAACTCTCATCTGCCTGCAGCTAGGGGTGACGGAAAGAGCCAATCTGGTCTCTTTCTAATGTCGGCTTCTTCGTGAACAATCCAGGGCTAGTGGCTCGGGCATAGAGTTCTAGGCATGGACTTTATCTCCTGGACGGTGCTCAGACATCCTTGGCCCCACAACTCAAGGGTGCTGAGACTGCAAAGTGCATCCAGTTGGTTTCTGCCTTTACCTCCATTTAACTCCAGCGGTGTTGCTCAGGCCCCTCTGCCCCGGTAAGCCTCATAAACTTTGGCGGCAAGGCTGTCTCTGTACCTGCCTTGGAGGCCTGTTCTGGGGCCCCCCGGGGGTGCTCTGGGTTCCCTCTGATGCTTCCAGGGACTTTCTGGATGGATCATCACTAGTTTAGCAGTGAAACAAGGCATTCCACAGGATGAGGAACAGTGGAAAGGAGGCCATTCAACGCCTCTCTTTCAGCTCCTTCCCTGCCTTTTCTCCCTCCTTTTCAGAAACAAACAAAAACTAGAAGTAGCTGAGAGCCGGACTCAAATTCCTACAGGAACAGCTTCTCCAGCGGAGACTTGTGCATTCATAGGGGAGTTCCAGACAGCTTGGAGCGGTGTTTGCAGAAGTTTGATGAAGAGGGCTAGCGCTCCCGGCAGCACCCATGACCTCTGTGCTCTGCCGTCCGGGGTGTACAGCTCCTGGGAGTGGCTGTGGGCTCATCCGCAGGGGTTGAGGCCCAAGCCTGCAGGAGCCCACATGGAGACCTCTGAGAGACACCGCCTGAACCCCGAGACTTCTCGAGCCTGGTGTCTCTTGGCTACAAGCTGACTTTGAGCATTCATCCTTGATGTGGTGACTTCCGTCTGCCAGCAGAGTCGCCACAGAGTCTCTGTACACTGGAGACGCAGGGCCTGGGTTCTGCCCGGTGAAACGTCGAGTTTGCCAGGGCATTCACGGGCTCGCCTCTGACGTCACGGGAGAGCTGACGTGGAATCAACCAGATCGTGGCTAAGAACGAGCGCTTCTTGTTTCCTCTTGCTGTCTATTTTCTAATTTTAGGACCAACTGAGAGGAGGCTCCTCTTTTGCAAATGACTTTTCTTTACTGAAGGGATCCAAAGCTGTTGCTAGAATCAGACTCAGGTTGCAGTGACTGCTGTTAACACTGCCTTAAATGGATGTTTAAATACCATTTGAGGACAAATGGCTTTGGATTTAGTAATGGAGCCAACTTGCCTTGCTCATCAGAGCCAATTTTTTTAAACCAGTTACCTAAGCCCCATGTGCATTGCTTTCCTTTCTTCCATACCTCCTTCCAGCAGTTGAATACTTGTCTCGGGAGCCAGACGGACATGGCTTTGGATCCTGATGTGGGCCTTGTTTGGTTGTGGACCACTGAATTAATCTGCGCAAGCTCCAGTCTCCTGAGTCACAGGGGCCACGCCAATGCCCCCGCCTCCCACCATGGTGTCGTTCCAAGGGCTAAGATAATTTTTGTATATGTTTTTAGCCCAGTCCAGGCATGTGGTAGGCATTCAAAAATGCTGACCCTAGCCTCTTTTTGAGAATGGCACCTAAATCCACTTTGATAAATCTGAGGGATGCCAAGCAAATTTTGAGGTGTATGGAAAAAATCATAGAATTTATCAGAATTATTTCTCATTCTACAAAAACAGTGTCTCCCAAAACTCCAGTAATCCCGAATCATAATAAATAAACTCTCCTAGAAAAGTGATTTCTTTTGGATGGCAGACATTTTAACGCTTTAAATTTAAATTTAAATTTGAATACTTTTTTGGTGACAATCTTTCTTAGGTACACTGTCTTATGCGAACTTTTCAGGACCGAATTCGTCAGCTGTCTTCCATCCCAGGTTGTCATTATGGACATCACTTTCCCTGTCCTGTGTTTCTATGGCGATGACTTGGGATATGGGGGTGTTCCTATGGCGATGACTTGGGATATGGGGGCTGCTGTAAGAGCCACTCGTCTCCCTGCTTTTCCACGCAGTGACTGCCTCCCACTCTGCCCTGTGGGCGGAAGGGGGCTGCAGGCTCTGCCTTCAGACCCCTTCTCACTTTCCTGAAAGATGCAGCACGCCCCAGGCCTGCCACCAATGTCTGTGACCCATGCAGGCCAGGGGTGTGCTGTGTGTGTCTGTAAGGTAGCAATACGATTTAGATCGTCGGGGAGACTTCTTCTAGGCTTGGGGATACTGCAGAACTCTGGGGGAGGTGAGGAGGCAGGTCTCTGGACACTTTCTTCTCTTGCATCATTGTTGCCTGTGTATTTCCCCTAATGAGACAAACTGGAAGTTGAAGAGTAAAGCGAGGACATAAAGTGTTCTGATATCCACGTTTCAGTTGTCCGTGGCCAGAGCTCTGTGGGTAGAAGACCGGTACTGTGGCTCCCCGGCCCTACCATTTGACCAAAGGTCAACAGTCCTAAGAAGCTGAGAGGATACCTTGCAGTGCACACCCAGAGGAAGGCCAGGGCAGACTGAGTCAGCCGGTTCTGGGTCCAGAGCTCCTTCTGCTCCTCATGTTGCTCAAATGCAAGGAACGTTCAGCAAAAATTATAAGAATAGCATCAGCACTTTGTACTTAAAATATGATCACACATATAATTATTGGAGAGTTTCTGCATGTATTTGATTTTCTATCCCTAGAATTGCCCAAATAGTAACTTTTAATTAAATATTGAATCTAAATATTTGAAACATGATAACTTCCTTATACAGAAACAAGAAGCTGTACCAGGAAAAACTGTCTCTCTCTCTCTCTTTCCCCGCACCTCTCTCAAATATCCCCACTCTCTTAGAGTAATGTATCAGCCACAAGTTGGGTTGCTGGGTTCTACCAGCAGTCCACAACTGAGAATATCACACGGGGCACATACAGACACAATAATAAAAATTCCTGTTTCTATTCTGCTTTCAAAAACACAGGGCGCAACTTGGTCTTACAAAGATTGACTGGAGAAATGCCAGATTTCCCAGGATGGGAGTGTGAGGTGAGGGTCCAGTATGACCTGGAAGGAAACATGTTCCACTTCTCTTGCGGGAGCTCGGGCTTTCCTCGTGAGGTCCGCACTCAGACTACCTTGCTGCGCTGTGCGATCTCGCCGCACGGAGAAAGACGGGAAGTCCTTGAGTCATGCTCTGTAAATGGGCTCTGTGCCAGCCTCCTCTGGCTAGGAGGATAAGGTAAGTTAATTAATACACGTAAAACATTCAGACCCTTGTTTCTCGCCCAGTGAGGCATCCATGTTTTATCTCTTTTTATTTGCTATGATCACTAGACATTTAGGGTTTACCTATGAGATACAAAAGGGCGTTTCTTTTCTTTTCTTTTTTAGCTTTATTGAGGTGTAATTGACAAAATTGTCAGATAAAGTGTACAGCATAGTGATTTGATATACATGTATATTGTGAGACAATCCCTCCATGAAGTTAATGAAAACATCAGTCACTTCACTTGTTGACTCCCCTCCCCCGTT
Organism: Helogale parvula; assembly: GCA_004023845.1. Classification (NCBI taxonomy): domain Eukaryota; kingdom Metazoa; phylum Chordata; class Mammalia; order Carnivora; family Herpestidae; genus Helogale; species Helogale parvula. The sequence goes on from PJEM01002246.1 coordinate 102,897, forward strand.
TTTGGTAAGAACATTTAGGTTCTAGTCTCAACAGTCAGTTTTTACAATGTAACGTTATAAACTGTAGTCACCATGTTGCACATTAGATCCTCGGAGCTTCCTCGTCTTATAACTGAAGATTTATGTCCTTTACCAAACTTGCCCTATTTTCCACATCCCCCTCCCTGTCCTGTCACTCTTCTAGTCTCTATTTCTATGAGTTTGATTTTTTTCTTTTTTTTTAGGTTACAGTTATAAGTGATACCATGCAGTATTTGTATATTTCCATCTGGCTTATTTTACTTACCATCATGCCTTTAAGTTCCATCCACGTTTTCTCAAATGGCAAAATTTCTTTTTTATGGCTGAATAATATTCAGTTGGATATCTATAACACATTTCTTCCTCCATTCATTCACTCATGGACACTTATGCTGTCTCCATACCTTGGCTACTGTGAATAATGCTTCAAAGATCATGGAAATACAGATACCCTTTCAATATACTAGTGTGTTTCCTTTGATATATACACAGAGAGATAAGATTGCTGGATCATCCTATTTTTCGTTTCTTGAGAAAAATCCATACTCCTTTCCAGAGTAGCCGCACCAGTTTGTATTCTCACCGAGAGTGCAAGAGGGCTCCTCTGTCTCTATGACCTCACCTACACTTGTTATCTCTGGACTTTTTGAAATTAGCCATTTTGGCATGTGTGAGGTGATAGCTCATTCTAGTTTTGATTTATATTTCTCTAACTGTTAGTGATATTTAACACCTTTCCATGTACCTGTTGGCAATTTATATGCCTTTTTGAAAAAATGTCTATTTGGGGCATTTGCCCTTTTTTTACTTGGGTTATCAGTTTTATTTATTTATTTTTTCTATTTATTTATCACTAAGTTGTATGCATTTCTTGTATGTTTTGAATATTAACCCCTGATCAGATATGTGGGGTGCAATATTTTTTCCCATTCCATAGATTGTTTTCTCATTTTTTTAATGGTTTCTTTTTCTAAGCAGAAGCTTTTTAGTTGGGTATGCCCAGTTTTTTATTTTTACTTGTGTTGATTTTGCTTTTGGTGTCAAATTCAAAATTATGGCCAAGAACAATGTTAAGGAGTTTACCACCTCTGTTTTTTTCTAGGAGTTTTATGGTTCCAAGTCTTACGTTCAAGTCTTTAATGAATTTTGAGTTGATTTTTGTGTATGGTATAAGGTAAGGGTCCTGTTTTATTGTTTTGAAGGTGGCTATCCAGTTTTCTCAACATCATTTATTGAAGGGACTATCCTTTGTCCATTGTATATTCTTGCCTCTATTGTTTCAAATGAGTTGATCATGTACACATGGGTTAATTTCTGTAATCTCTCTTCTATTTCACTGATCTATGTGTCTGTTTTTATGCCAGTATCATACTGTTTTGACTATTATAGCTTTGTAATATAGTCTGAAATCAGGGAACGTGATACCTCCAGCTTTTCTTAAGATTGTTTTGGATATTTAGAGTCTTTTGTGGCTCCATAAAAATTTTAGGATTGTTCTGGACTGTGAAAAGTCCCATTGGGGATTTTGATAAGGATTTCACTATTCTGTAGATTGCTTTGGGTAGTATAGCTATTTTAACAATATTAATTCTTCCAATCTATGAATATGGAATGTCTTTCCGTTTATTTGTGTATTCTTCAATTTCTTTCATCAATATCTTTCAGTTTTCAGTGTACAGGTCTTTCCCATCCTTGGTTAAACTTATTCTTAAGTAGTTTATCCTTTTTAATGCTACTGTAAATGGGATTATTTTCTTAATTTCTCTCTATGATAGTTAATTGTTAGTGTATAACAGTACAACTGTCTCTTTGTATATTGGTCTTGTATGATGCAACTTTAATGAATTCATTTATTAGGTATAGCTTTTTTTGGTAGCATCTTTATAGTTTTCAATATGTATCATCTTCAAGTCTGATGTTAGCTATGGGCTTCTTATAATGTACATATTATGTTGAGGTGCATTGCCTCTATACACAGTTGGTTTAGGGTTTTTATTATGAAAGAATGTTGCATTTTGTGCTTTTTATGCATATATTGAGATATGATTTTTACCTTTTATTAGGTTAATGTGATTTGTCATATTGATTGATTCAGGCATGTTGAACCATCCTTGCATCCCTAAAATAAATCCCACTTGATCAAGAATATGATCCTTTTAATGTGTTAAATTTTGTTTGCTAGTATTTTGTTGGGGAGTTTTGCATCTGTGTTTATCAGATATAATGGCCTATAATTTTTCTTTTTTGTAGGGTTCTTGTCTGGTTTTAGTGTCAGGGTCATGGTGGGCTTATAAAGTGAGTTTGAAAGTTCTTCCCCCTCTTCTATTTTTGGAAAAATTTGGAAAGGATTGGTATTAATTTTTTATATGTTTGGTAGAACTCATCAGTGAAGCTACTGGTACTGAGTGTGGGACGTTTTTGCTTATCATCTATCTATCATCTATCATCTATCTATCTATTTATCATCTATTATTGAAGTGATGTTGGCATACAGTATTATATTAGTCTTAGGCATAAAACACAGTGATTTGACATTGACGCACATTACAAAATGATCACCATGGTAAGTGCAGTCACCACACGGAGCCATTACAATATTATTGACCTTATTCCCTGTTTTGTATTTTTCATCATAATGACTTATTTATTTTAAAACTGGAAGTTTGTATCTCTGAATCCCCTTCACTGGCTTTGCCCATCTCCCATGGACAATCACCAGTTTGTTTTCTGTTTGTTCATTTGTTTTGTTTTTTAGTTTCCACATATAAGTAAAATCACATGGTGTTTTTCTGCCTCTGTATGACTTATTTCAGCATAAAACCCTCTAGGTCCACCCATATTGCAGCAAATGGAAATATTTTACTCTTTATTTTATGACTAATATTCTTTTGTATATATGTGTATATCACATCTTCTTATTCATTCATGTATCAATGGATAGAAATTTTTTCTGTATTTTGGTTATTGAAAATAATGCTTTAATGAACATAGACATGCATATATTTTTTTGAACTCATGTTTTTGTTTTCTTTGGATAAATGCCCTGTATTGTATGATAGTTATATTTTTAATTTCTCCAGGAGTTTTCATAGTATTTTCCATGGTGTCTGCACCAACTTACATTTTCATTAACAGTGTATAAATATTCTCATTTCTCCATGTCCTTGCCACCCCTTATTAGTTCTTGTCTTTTTGATAATAGATATTTTGACAAGTGTGAGTGTAATACCTCATTATGATTGTGATTTTTATTTCCCTGATGATTAGTGATGTTGAGCATCTCATCATGTGCCTGGTGGCCATCTGTGTATCTTTTATTGAAAACTGTTTATTCAGATTCTCAATTCATGATTTAGTGGATTGTTTGGTTTTTTGATGTTGTACTGTATGAGTTCTTTATATATTTTGGATAACAACCCCTTTTCAGATTTGTATTTCTGAGGGATTAGTTGTAATAAATCCATTTTCATTCATGATTTTGTCTATTTGAGTGCTTTCTCTTTTCTTTTTGAGAAGCCTGGCTAGAATTTTATCAATTTCATTTATTTTTTCAAAAAACCAACTCTTGGTTTCATTGATCTTTTCAACTGGTTTTTTGAAATTCTGTATTGTTTATTTTTGCCCTAATATTTACCATTTTTTTCTTCTGCTGGGTTTGGGGTACTTTTGCTGCTCTGCTTCTAGTTCCTTTAGGTGTGCTGTTAGATTTTGTATTTGTGTTTTTCATAGTTTCTTGAGATAGGCCTGGATTACAATGTATTTTCCTCTTAGAATTGCCTTTGCTGCATCCCAGAGAGTTTGGACTGTTATATTTTCATTTTCATTTGTTTCCATATATTTTTTAATTTCTTCTCTAATTGCCTGGTTGACCCATTCATTCTTTAGTCTTTAACGTCCATGCTTTTGGAGGTTTTCCAGACTTTGTCCTGTGACTGATTTCAAGTTTCATAGCATTGTGATCTGAAAGTGTGCATGGTATGATCTCAATTCGTTTATATTTATGGAGGGCTGCTTTATGACGCAGTAGGTGATCTATCTTGGAGAATGTCCATGTGCACTCAAGAAGAAAGTGAATTCTGTAGCCTCAGGATGTAGAGTTTTAAATATATCTGTCAGATCCATCTGGTCCAATGTGTCGTTCAGGTCCATTGTTTCTTTAGTGATTTTTTGTCTAGTTGATCTACTGATGTAAGTGGAGTATTAAAGTCCCCTACAATTAACAAATTCTTATCAGTAAGATTGTTTCTGTTTGTGATTGTTTTATATATTTGGGTGCTCCCGAATTCGGTGTGTAGACATTTATAATTGGTATCTCTTCCTGATGGATAGGCCCTGTCCATTATTATAGATTGCCCTTCTTCATCTCTTGTTACTTTCTTAACTTTAAAGTCCAGTTTGTACAATATAAGTATGGCTACTTCAGCTTCTTTTGACTTCTAGTAGCATGATAGATATTTCTCTATCCCTTCACTTTCAGTCTGAAGGTATCCTCAGGTCTAAAATGAGTCTCTTGTAGACAGCAAATAGATGGTTCTTGGTGTTTTTTTTTTTTTTAATCCATTCTGATACCCTATGTCTTTTGATTGCAGCATTTAGTCCATTTACATTCAGCGTTACTATTGAAAAATATGGGTGTAGAATCATTGTGTTCTCTATAGGATTCATGCTTGTAGGGGTGTCTCTGGTACCTTGTGTTCCTTGCAGCATTTCCCTTATAGAGTCCCCCTTAGGGTTTGTTGTAGGGCTGTTTTAGTGGTGATGAATTCCTTCAGTTTTTGTTTGTTTGGGAAAACCTTTATCTCTCCTATTCTGAATGACAAGCTTGCCGGATAAAGGATTCTTGGCTGCATATTTTTCATATTCATCACATTGGAGATTTCCTACCATTTCTTTCTGGCCTGCCAAGTTTCAGTAGATAAGTCTGCTACTACCCTTATGTGTCTACCTTTATATGTTAGGGCCCTTTTACCCCTAGCTGCTTTCAGAATTCTCTCTTTGTCCTTGTATTTTGCCAGTTTCACTATGATATGTGGTGCCAAAGATCAGTTCAAGTTGCATCTGAGAGATGTTCTCTGTGCCTCTTGGATTTCAATGTCTGTTTCCTTCCCCAGGCTGGGGAAGTTCTCAGCTATAATTTGCTCAAGTATCCCTTCAGCCCCTTTCTCTCTCTCTTCTTCTGGAATTCCCATGATATGGATATTGTTCTGTTTGTTTGCATAACGCAGTTCTCAAATTCTTCTTCATGCTCCTGGATCTTTCTCTCTTTTTCTTGGTTTCCTCTTTTTCTATAGTTTTATCTTCTAATTCATCTATTCTCCTCTCTGACTCTTCAATCTGTGCAGTGGCCACCTCCATTTTATTTTGCACCTCATTTGTAGCATTTTTAAATTCAGAATAACTATTTTTGAGATCCATGGTCTTTGTTGCAATGGAGTCTCTGTTGTCTTCTATGCCTTTTTCAAGCCTAGCGATTAATTTTATGACTATTATTCTATTTTTTTTGTCAGTTATGTTGCTATATCTGTTTTGATAAATTCTTTAGCTGTCACTTCTTTCTGAAATTTCTTTTGAGGAGAGTTCTTCCATTCCATCATTTTGGCTAGCTTTCTGTGTATTGTAAGTTTTTAAAGCTTGTTATGTTCTCTGAACCTGCGAATACTGCTATATTAAAGGGTGCTCATACACTGTCCAGGGCCTGGTCATTCAGGAAGTGTTTTTTGAAGTGTGTCCTTTGGTTTCTCTTGTTGTGACTTTGGTTATTTTATTTCCCTCCTCGTAGTGATGTTTTGGACTCTCCACCATGTGTGCTTTGGTTTGTTCCTTGAAGTAGCCCTGGAAAGAAAAACAGACAAACAGGCAATGAGAACATGCAAATGCACAAACAAGTCAAACAAATAAGCAAACCAATAAAAATGAAAAAAAAAAAACCCAAAAAACAAAAAACTAAAGACAGTCTAAAAGCATAAAACCAGAAATCCCCGCTACAAATAAAGAGCAGGGTGGAGGCAGTGCTGATGGAAGAGCATGTGCAAAGAGAGAAATAGCAGGCAAGGGGAGAAAGAGAAAATGAACATTGACCAGGCAGAGAGACTAAAAGGCTTAATCCAGAGAGAGAGAAAGGAGAATACAGAAGGAGGTGAGGAGAAAGAAATGAAGATAATGTTACCCAGAGAAATTATATAGTCTGATTCTCCCACAGAGAGAGAAAGGAAAGTAAAAAAGGAAGGAAGTGTAGAACATGCATCAAGAGGATGGATTAAATACGTCTGTTTAAGCAAACCTATAACCAGAATAACCAGCCTAGAGCAGGGGAAATAAGAATGAGAAAAGGGAGACTATATCTGAGTAGCAAGAATTGACCTAGACTTAATCATGGCAATACAGCAGCGCTGGCCTTGGGGGAGGGGGCTGTCTGTTTCCGAAGCATCTATCCAGCTCCCTTAAAAAAACAGCTACCCAGTGCAGGTGGGCGTGGTTTCGTGTAGGCAGTCACCTCCAGCGGGGTCCTGTTGGCGGATCCCTGAGGCCCCACCTTGGTGGTGTGGGGAGAAACATGGCGACCCCCCAGTCCCTTCTCCTCAGACCAGGTGTCCCAAATTACTCATCTGGATCTGTCCTTCCTGTGCCACTGTTTCCTGGGCCCCATGTCTAGCCTTGTTCCAAGTTCTCACTCCATGAGCATTAATGATGCCACTGAAATGTAATCCCAAGAGCCACAGCACTTCAGGGCAGAGGACTGGTTCCTCCTGAGGCTGACTGTGCCCTTGAGGTACCACCAAACCCAGAGAGAACTCCCTTGTTCCCCCGGCATGAGACCAGGGCAACGAGTCCAAAGAGAGCCCCGTAGTTAGAGATGGGATCTTTCTCTGAGAGGCCTGTGGTTAGAGGTGGGATGATAAGATCCCTCTTCATCCTGGCCCGAGGTTAGTCTCTTGTCTGGATATAGTCCTACGTTCCTCAGCCACTCTTTCTCCTCCTCTTGTCTCTCCACAGAAGGGGACCCCGCCTCTCCACACCTCGACGTCCTGGCCTGTTTTATCTCCCCCAGTTCGCAGTCACACATCTTTGAGGCTGTCTTCCTAGAGACGCCGTCTCCTTTCCTCCCAGACTATTGGGGTTCAGAATACTTTGGCTTCAGTCCTTCTTTGTTTGAGAGATGCAGGCGGGAAGTATGGAGCCTCCTACTTCTCTGCCATGTTTTCTCTTTCCCTTTTCAGAATTGTGAATATCTTCTCCCATTCAGTTGATTGCTTTTTTATTTTGTTGGTGATTTCCTTTGTTGTGCAAAAGCTTTTTAGTTGGGTGTAGTCCCATTTATATATATGTTTTTGTTTTTGCCCTTGCCTGAGGAGAGAAATCTAAAAATATTGCTGAGCTGAATGTCCATGAGTTTACTGCATACATTTTCCTTCAGATTTTATGATTTTAGGTCTTACATTTAGATCTTTAATCCATTTTGAGTGGTTTTTGTTTGTTTGTTTTGTTGTTCTTTTTTGGTATGTAGTGTAAGATAATGGTCCAGTTTTATTCTTTTCATGTAATAGTCCAGTTTTCCTAGCACCATTGGCTGAAGACTACCGCCATTGACTGAAGAAATTGTCTTTTCCCCATTGTATATTCTGGCCTTTTTTGGTAACAGATTACTTGACCAGATAAGTATGGATTAATTTCTGGGCTCTCCTTACTGTTCCATCTATGTGGATCTGTGTGTCTGATTTTGTGCCAGTACCGTATGGTTTTGATTATTATAACTTTATAGTATAGTTTGAAATATGGAGCATGATACCTCCAACTTTGGTTTCCATTCTCAAGATTGCTTTGGCTATTGGGGTCTTTTGTGATTCCATACACATTATAGAATTATTTGTTTCAGTTCTATGTAGATTTAGTAGTATGGACATTTTAACAATATCAATTCTTTTAATTCATGAGCACAATAACTTTCCAGATACATGAATATGGTATATATGGTATAAATATATATAAAGTACATCTTTTTTAAATATACTCTTTTCAAAATTATTATAAATGGGATTATTTTCTTCTTCTTGATGCTGTTATAAATGGGATGGTTTTCTTAATTTTTCTTTCTCATAGTTTGTTGTTAGTGTATAGAAATGTAACAGATTTATGTATGTTAATTTTTATCCTGAAACGCTACTGAAATCACTTACAAGTCCTAATAGGTTTTTTGGTGAATGTTTGTTATTTTGTGTAGGTTGTATGTTTTTGAGAATTTATCCATTTCTTCTAGGTTATATCATGCATTAATGTATAATTGTTTGTAGTAGTCTCGTATAATCCCTTGTATTTCTGTGGTATTGATCATAACTTCTTTTAGTTCTGATTTTATTTACTAGGCTCTCTCTATTTTTCTTGATGAGTCTGGCTACAGGTTTATCAATTTTGTTTATCTTTTCAAAGAACCAGTTTTTAGCTTAATTGATAGTTCCTACTATGATTTTTAGCTTACAATTCATTTATTTTCACTCTGATTTTTTTATTCTTTCCTTTTTTCTACTAACTTTGGGCTATCTTTCTTCTTCTTCTAGCTCCTTGAGGTGCAGTTAGATTATTTATTTGAAACTTTTCTTGCTTCTTGAGGTAGGCAGTATCATTATAAACTTTCCTCTCAGAACTGTTTTTGCTGTGTCCCATAGATTTGGGATATTGTATTTCCATTTTCATTTGTCTCAAGGTATTTTTTACTTTCCTTTTTGGTTTCTTTGTTGACCCTTTGATTACTTAGCCTGCTGTTTAGCCCATACTCCTTTGTTGTTGTTTTTTTTTTTCTAGTTTGTTGTTGTTGTTCCAATTGATTTCTAGTTTCATGTCATTGTGGTCAGAAAAGATGCTTGATATGATCCGTCCATCATCCCAACCCAGGATCCTGCTTGTGTCTCTAATCAAATCTTTGTGATTGTCCAAGCTGTCTTCTTTGTTCTGTGTGGCTCCCTGTATTTGAGAGTGTTCAAACCTGTAAGTGTCCCCAAAGGGAAGATTCCATTCAGCACCTAGATGCAGGCAGGTTGGAAATTAGACTTTTAGGCAGCAGCTAGAGAAGTAGGGAGCAACTGGGAGATGGGTGTTTTGGGCTGCTCCCTCTGCGTTTAGCCTGGACGCATAGCTGTGGGAAGGGGAAGGTGCTCACCCTGCACCCGTTAAGAACTGCCTCTTTGGTTGTTACTTTTTGTGGGATTCATGAGTGAAAGCCCCATTGGCTGTCAGAACCAGGATATCAGAAACTCATCTTTGGGGAAGTAGCTGCAAAAGCTGGGGTGTCATACATGGATACAAGCTCTTTCTAGGGAGATATTGGCATCTTGGAGCAGGCTGGGTGGAGAAGGCAGGGAGGCATCTCCCAGCTTCCCTGGTCTCTGGGGAGGATGGTGGTGGTCAGCCCCGACATATACACACGGCTAGAAGTTTGACTCAGGGACACCTGGGCGGCTCAGTTGGTTAAGCATCTGACTTTGGCTCAGGTCATGATCTCACAGTCCATGAGTTTGAGCCCCATGTCAGGCTCCGTGCTGACAGCTCAGAGCCTGGAGCCTGCTTCTGATTCTGTGTCTTCCTCTCTCTCTGCCCCTCCCTCACTCACTCTCTGTCTCTGTCTCTCAAAATAAAATAAAGACATAAAAAAAAAAAAGAAGCTTGACTTAGTCATCAGCTTTTAAAATATACAGATGGGGGCACCTGGGCGGCTCAGTTGGTTGAGCGTCAGGCTTCGGCTCAGGTCATGATCTCACAATTTGTGGGTTCGAGCCCCATGGCAGGCTCTGTGCTGACAGCTAGCTCAGAGCCTGGAGCCTGCTTCAGATTCTGTGTCTCCTTCTCTCTCTGACTCTCCCCTGCTCATGCTGTCTCTCTCTTTCTCTCAAAAATAAATTTAAAAAACATTAAAAAATTAAAATATGCAGATTTCCTTTAAAGGGAAATACTGAGGATGTGGGGATTTCTATCTACACCCCCTGCACTGAGTCCTGAGGATAGAGCTGTGACAAGTGCTCACCCATCAATAACCCTTCTCTGTTCGCCACAGTCTTGATGATGCAACCTCATTGATTTCACAGCACAGTGTTTTTGGGGGCCCACCTTTGGGATGTATCTTAAAAGCTAGGGTGTTAAGTGTTAGGTCCAAACTCTTCCCTCCTCAGGGAGAGGCTGGGAGTTAGGAGTTCTTTTCTGACTTCATGGTACTGTGTTGGGGGTAAGATTGATGGAGAAAGTGTGTTGCAGCTTTTTGCTCAGGTAGTTTCTGAATTTTTTTTTTCACCAGGAATTATTCCATGTGTAGCTGAGCATTCAGTAGATTTGTGGGAAGGTAGTTTAGGAGCCTTCTATGCTGTTATCTGGGTTGAGTCCTTAAAATTAAAAGTAACTTTCTCCTTCAAAGAGTTCACCTCTAAAGCTATTGCTGAAGAATTAAATGGCAAGCTTTAAGAACACTGGTGCTATGCGTGGAGTGTAACGGTTCAGGCTGGGGCCTTTGACCAGCCTGTGTGGGGCCAAATCCTGGTTCTTCCACCTGGTCCTTGGGGGGCTTTGGGAAAATTACTTTCCGTGCTTTCCCCTGTAAAATGGGGATAATGACAATATGTCTTTTTTTTAAAGCAGAATAGAACCTGGCTCATAATAACGGCTATAGAAGTGTATGTTTTTTAAAAATTCACAGACCAAAGAGAGCACTGTAATCCACAAGACAGTGTCCTTAGGGAAGCTTAGGCCTGAGCTGAGCATGAAACAAGAAGTAGATTTGGATGAGGAGGAGGAGTGATACAGAGAGAAGCCGGATCTGAGTTCTCTCTCTCTCTGCAGTCTGAGGCCTGCACTCGGTGGGGTTACTGGCCCCACCTAAACATATTCTGCGGGGCACAGACCACAATGATGCCATGAGGAGACAAGGAGGCATTTCTGCAAGGAGAACAGACTGTGCTTGCTGAGAAGGCATCTACTGAGGGTTGTTGAATCTGGAACCAGTTTAACACAACAACTAGTGTTGCCCTATGAGGCATTTTTGCAAATGTTGTATCATTCTCTACAACCTGCAGAGTAGGACTTGTCACTGGGTTTTTCAGATGAGGAAGAAGGTCAAAGAGTTAAGCCTCTAGACGAAGGTCACACCGGGAATAAGGTGATGGATACTGATCCACTCCACCCCCTCTCTTCCTGCTGGCTCGAGCCGCCTTTGAGGCATGAGGAGAGGAGGCCCTGGACCACTGGATCAGCTGTGAAGATGGAAAGAACTGGCAAACTTCAGACCTCATTTGAAGAAATCATGACTTGGGTTGGGTTGAAAGGGTGGATTGGAAATAAAAAGTGAAGGAAAGACGTGACACAGTGATGCTGCCAGGATATTTTCTAGAGAGGGTCATTGGCTGGTGTTGTTAGAGAAAGGTGCTGAGTGATGCTTATACCATGTGACTGTGGAGATCAAATATATATGCTTTCTTGTTGGAGCAGGATTGTATGTCCCGCACAATTCGGGACAGGATGTGTAGATGTCGGAACATAACACAGGATGGCGTGAGATCGCAGTGAGTGCGCAAGAACTGGGGCTTGTCCCCAGCTGACCACAAAGAGCCTGCATGCCCTTCTGTGTGTCCCAAAGGCCTGGAACTCCATTTCCTACCTCCCAAACTCAGCTGTCCTGTCGGGAGCCATATTGATTGATATTGATAATTTCTCCTCTTGTCTGAGGATCACACCATCTTTGCCTTCTCCAGCGTGGGTTGGGTCCGTTTCTACCTCTTTCTGATGCTCTTGAGGCCTCCTCAGCATGTTACAGTGAGTGAGTGTTCGGGCCAGTCTCACTGCTCACTGTCGTCTCCCTGAGCAGGAGCTCCTGTGCTGACTGTCCTGAGGCCGCCCGCTCGATGGGCTAGATGGCGCAGTCATGTGTGTGGAATGATTTCTTGTGTGTCTTACTTTGGGGCTCTTTTCCCTCTGCATTTCAGAGTATTTGTAGAGAAACATAAGCCTTCTGGCCTTTTTCTATTTCCATAGTGCAAGTAGCTGAGACAGAACTGCAGCAGATTAAAACTTTCAGACACAAAGTGTAATGAATGGCCAAGTTCTTTTTTATAATTTCCCGAGCTAAGTAATGAATGAAAGATAAACAAATAGTGGTGCAAATAGTGAAAACCAAATTAGATTTGAGGTTTCTGCCCCTTCTGATTTAATAATAAGTAATCCAAACAGTTATCATTTGGGGGAGTAAGGAAGTGATACTATACAAATAAATGCCTTTCTCGTCCGGCGTCCTTTGTCCCTGTGCGCTATTGCAGAGAGAGGAGGCGGGCTGCCTCGGCCCCGCGGCAGGGTTTGGCGTGCTCTGTGAAACGACTCCCTGAGAAGCAAGGAAAGCATTAGTTAAATGGGAAAGGACATAGTTTCAGTCCCAGGGTCCCCTGTGAGGAAGGGAAACTTGGTCAGTATAAGACACTCCGTGTTCCTAGACGCTGGGAATCTGAGTCCAAAACCACCCACCCTTGTTTTTTCTTTTTTTAAAGCTCTTTTGAAAGTGAAGAGTACTTATTTTTATTTTTCACTAATTAATGTATTTTGCCAAGGAAGATGACTCTTTAAGATGAAGATCTTGTGTTACGGTGGTTATAAGTCAAATTCCAAGTCATGGCATGTCATTAGCACAGCCAGCAAGAAAGAACTAATGAGATTTCAGGCAGCTTTGGAAAGTGACCAAGACTTTGGATTCAGGTTTTGTTTTCACCTCCCCATCTCCTGCTCCCTGGCTCGGCGTCCAGGCCAGGAAATAGCTCCGATGGCTCCTCGGGCGCGTGGTCCCGACAACAGCCCCAGGAGTTCAGCTCAGCCTTCCAGAGTGGCCGGACCTGCGCGGAGGCTCAGCGGTGTGAACCCAATGCCATTCGGCCTCTCTGTACTTATGGAGGAAAAACACAATGGAATTCGTTTCCAAACGGCTTCTCCAAAGCAGTCCCTGGGAAAATGAAACACTGACCATTCTCACCTTGAGAAACAATGGTCTCTACTTTCTAAACATAAAACACAACCCCCACAATTGTACTGTTAGAATTGGGGTTAAATAGTCTGTATCCAAAAACTTTTTACTCCTCTTTTCCCCTGCTGCAGGGCACAGTGTTATGGCTTTAATTTTTTCAGTACAGTCAATGGGTTAAGCCACTTAACCTAATCTGATTTAGTATAGAAACCAAATTTTTCAGTGACATTAAAAAAATACTATTGATGGGGCACCGGGGTGGCTTAGCCGGTTGAACGTCTGACTTTGGCTCAGGTCATGATCTCACAGTTCGTGGGTTCAAGCCCTGCATTGGGCTCTGTGCTGACAACTCGGAGCCTGCTTCAGACTCTCTGTATCCCTCTCTCCCTCTGTTCCTTCCCCAAGTTGTTTCTCTCTCTCTCTCTCTCTCAAAAATAAAATAAAAAATACTATTGAAATTAGCTGGGCCTTTACTTCATATGCAAAACCTCTGTCTCTGTATGTTATTCATAGTTTACAGGCAGAAACGGAGTTTGGACCAGAGGTGGAATTTGAAGCCAGCTGCACTCCTCCTGAAGCCTGCAGTGTGTCCAGTCCACCACGTGCCCTCTCTAGGCAGCAGCAGGTTTGGAGACAATGGCAGACAGTTGCTCCTCATGCTCATCATATGTCTCTGCTTTATACTGTTTGGAACTTTCAGTGGGTCCTTTATCACACAAGTATAATTCCTGTTGGATACTTTTATTTTTCACATTTACTCTGAGTTGTTTTTTTTTAACTTTTTTAAAGTTTATTTATTTATTTATTTATTTAGAGAGGGAGAGGGAGAATCAATGGGCGGAGTGGCCCAGAAAGAGGGGGACAGAAGACCCAAAGCAGGCTCTGTGCTGACAGCAGACAGCCCACTGTGCAGCCTGAACTCACAAACCGTGAGACCATGCCCTGAGCCACAGCCGCACACTTAAGTGACTGAGCCACCCAGGCGCCCCACTGAGGGTTGTTCTTACAGCTCTGAAGAATAGCATGTGGCCCCTTGACTAGGTCGTTTCCTCTGATCTTCCGAATGACTGAGAGGCTGTATCTGCAACATGGCCGACTGCAGTGAGCACACAGAAGTCTGGCATCGTTCCTCAGAATGCTGTTTGGAGTTCTGAGCTGGCACTCTATCGGGTGCCTGTGTGTTTGGTGTGAACCTCTTGGTTGACTTGGCACTCATCATGCCAGTTGCCTAAACTCTCTTTGCTCAATAGAGTTCCAGTCTTATTGTGAGGGGCAATTAGATCTGCTAAACAAAACCACATTTCCCGACAGGCCTTGCTGAGAGGTGTGGCCTCCGGACAGTGAGGCGTGGCCGACTGGTTGAGGCTTTGGGAAAGCTCCTTCAAAAAGATACAGAGGGCTGGAATATGCCTTTTGTCTTCCTCCCTCTCTTTCTTCCTGAAATAAGGGACTGAGGGCAGTTGGGAGCCAGGCAGCACTGAGAAGAGAATGGTCTCCTAGAGTGACTGAGGACAGGGTCCGAAGAGCCTGCCTCTCACTGCTCCAGGCTGATGCTCTGCTCCCAGAGCCACTTGCCCCCAGCCTGGCTACGGTGTGGAAAGAAGACACGGTCTTGTTTTACGTGGTCTTTCTTCAATCATCTCATGTGTCACGGAAAGCCGTCTGTAACTGATCTAACAGATGGATTTGTTCTAGTTAGGTAGTTAAGTACCACATAACTTATGCCACCACCTCAGAAGTCTCTGTCAAAGTTCCCATCCAGGCGGGTGAGCTGTAAGAGGGGTCTCGGACCGTCCCGCGAGGGGAGCACCCTGTCACGACTGTCCTCTCCCGGCTGTGCAGTCTCGCTTGGTGGTCCTTCCAGGAGAGCCACGGCTTTCCCGTCACCAACCTGCCAGGGGCAACCGGAAGACCGGAGAATGTGGACTGCACCACGATTCAGGCCCCAGCTCTCAGGAGGCAAAGGCTGAGGGCCTAGTGGAACCGGTCACGTTTTACGCAGTGAGGCCCAGCGTCCCACGCACACGCCAGCACAACCTCACGTGCGTGGCGCTTGGCTTTACAAGGAACGGCTGGGGGAACAGGGGTGCAGGCTCCAGCGTGCTCTCCAGCCCGGATCCACGGCTCTGAGTCTGTCCGACACCTGGCGAGTGGGTGCAGCGCAGAGACTGAGGAGGACTCAGGTGTCAGTTTCTGCACCTCTCCAGCCTTGTTCACAAACGTACCTGGGTCTGAGTTCTCCAGTGTTTTACTTATTCTGAGACAGAGGCGTTTTTACAGCCCCTGGGACTCTGCAGACTTTGGTGGTAGGTGTTGCCTCCAGTGGTTAGTTTAGAAACTTTGGCTGATGCTTGAGTCTAATCAGGACGGTGTTTATCACCTGTGGAATCCCCAGAAATGAGCCCTGATGCAGGACAACAAGGTCACTCTTGGCTCTGTTTTATCGGGCGGAGTGTCACTGCCTCAGGCAGCTCCACACGGGACTCCTTTCTGGTGCTCACGGGAAGCGTGTGAGCAGGTGTCACTGCTTGTCCTGCGGCTTCAGAAACAGGAGACCCGGTCCCTGCGAGCACTGTGGGGAAGGGTGCGGGCTGGGCGTCGGGACCAGACCGTCTCCAGTGCAGGGGAGAACGCACGCGGGAGGGGCAGACAGGGATGGGAAGGGGAAGAGGGGCACTAACAGCACAGTGCAAAAGCGTCGTAAAGAAACTTGGTCCTTTTTTTCCGACTCTGCTAGACTGCTGCTGACACTGCTCTCCCCAGGATTTTCCCTCTTTGATCTGATCATTTAAATACCAACTATCAGCCAGAGTCGTAAGGAACGAGGGATCATGAGTCAGAAAAGCCTAAGAGCTCCTCTGGGCTAGGGAACTTCCGTTTTGGACTTTATGGACAGTTAGTGGCATTTGGGGATGAAGGGTAACCTGCATCCTGCCCTTGTGTTTCCAGAGGAGAGTGGGGCTGACCGCGTGGAGACTCACCTGGCGTCACTGCCCCTCCCGAGGCAGTGCACTCCCCTGGGGCAGCTGCACTCCCCTGCACTGTCCCCAGGCTCAGCTGCCAGGAGCGCGCTAACTCAAAGTTTGGAAACGGCACTGACAATGAAACCCACACATGCCCGCGTTCCTTTTGCTTTCTAATCTGTGGAGGGTTGTTTAGCCTTTTTGGCATAGGTTGACTCAAACGTAAGAAGATATTGACCTAAAACGGTGACCTAAAATCTAGCATGTTTCCTGTTCTTTGTACAGTATCTTTCTGTCACTCACACCTGTGTTTATTGGACAAATACTGGCTGAGCACAGGTTTGGGGCAGGTGTGGTGCCAGGCCTTAGGGAGAGGGCGGTGGACTGCCGGGCGCAGTGGCTGCGTGAAGGGCCTGGTGGGAGTGCGTGGGGGCAGACCCGAAAGCCAGCCAGGCCGGCACCAGCACGAGGCGGGAAGGGAGTGACCCTCTTGGGGACTGTCCCAAAGGCTGCAGTCAGGGCAGGTGGGGTGGGCCGCAGTGGGGTGACAAGAGACCCCTGGAAGCCCCCTGGGGAGGTGGGGGGTACCTGGGCCAGGTGTGGGCTTCTCTCCGAGGCCCACCAGTGACGATCTGGTGCTGGTTTGATGGGGGAGGTGAGGGCAGGGCTCAGGGAGTCCTGGGGGGACCTGTCAGGAAAGTCTTTGGAGGCAAGGGGCCCATGGGAGGGGACGTGCTGAGTCTGAGTCTGTGGGAGTAAATGACCCCACGAGTGGGTAGGATCGCTTAGGCAGGGAGTGTAATGTGTCTTTTTAAATTAAAGGCTTCTTTCTTGTACTTCCAGTGGTGAGGAGTGCAAACACGAACATGTGCCTCCTGTGCGTGTGACCTGCACCACCAGTCGCTGTCTGGCCACCTGGGTGCTTTTACAGGGTTGAGATCTCTAATGGAGAAAGAACGAGAAGCCACATTTTCTACCCTGCTCTCGAAGTTAAACGCGGTCTGAGCGCTGCCGCGTCCAGTCTCTAGCCTCACTCACGAAGCTGAGAAGGCCGAGCACCACGGCCCGGCTTTCCGGAGGGAACCTGTTGTGCGCAGTGAGAGATGGGCAAGCCCTTGTCTGCAGTGTCTCATCCGGGGCCGTTGAGTCTGCTTTAAGACTGAGAAAGAGTAAGAAACAGAGACAAAACACAGTGCCTGGCAGTGAGTACCCTGCTGACCTAAGACAAGCCAAGAGGGAAGGAGAAGGGGGTCTGGCCAAGTGAGCGCCCAGCGGCAGACCTCGGTGGGCAGATTCGTCCAGGCGTCCAGAGCCTGGCCCCCCGGAAGCTGCCCTCCCGGCCTCCCTCCGCGGGGGCAGGAGCGCTGTGCAGCCCGTGGCCGCCACAGGGTCCAGCTGGACCTTCCAGGCCGCCTGGACCACTGGGCGGGCGGCCCCGCGTCCAGGACTCTCCTGGTCATCACACCACTCGCAAGGAGATACACTGCTTTGTGTTTCGAGGCAGGGAGGTGGATTCTGTTTAAAGGCGCTTTGTGTGAAATCGAGTTTTGGCTTTCTCGCAAATGTCACAGGGTGTGCTCCGTCGCACAGGGGCGTGTTCTGAGGAACAAATCCCAGTTACAGCCATTAAAATGGCTTGGGTCACATCTTGGGTCACATCTTGGGTCAAGATGTGTAAATAAATATCCAGGCCTGTGGACGGGACCCAACCCCGAAATGACTGAATTACACATAAAGACTTCATTCAAACCTTTCAAAATGAGATTGCAAAACCCTGCAGTTTGCAGAGTAGCTGAGGGAATCTGGTAAACAGACTGGAGGGACAGCGTCGTGGGCTCTGCCTTGGCTGGTTCCCTAATCCCGGCCTCAACTCGGTCACGACCAACACCCACATCCAGGGTTTAGGACAAGGTGTTTGGGGAAGAATAAAAAACACCGATCGTAATAATACTGGGTCACAAACCCCTTTCTCCAGAGGAGGCTCACGGCTGTGCGGGTGCTGGCTGTAGGCAGGCATCTGTCAGAATTAGAGGCGAACTGCGCCCCCGCGGCCCCCCGGAGGCTGGGGGCGCGTCCGACTGCCCAGCGGTCCAGGACCCACTTGTAGAAGATGCCAGGCCCCTGTCCACCGCAGATCGGCCGTGGTCCTTCCTCACAAAAACCCTCCCAGGGGGCATTTGGTTGAGAGGCTTTGCTGGAATTCTTCTTTCCACAAACCTCTTCTGTGCTCATTCTTAACTGTTTTATTCACTAGACAACAGAATTCTCAGAGGTTGGTGAATCTTAGAAATTAGCGGTGCAAATTCAAGGGGGAAGCTTTAGAAAAAGAGTAAAAATAAAGATTTTAAGGTATTTTTGGTAAAGTAACTATGATTAGTATTTTGGGTCAAATTCTTCACTCTTTTCATGCCTTCAAGTTAATCATAAGAATAATTATAATGATTTGTTTGTTTACTAAAATGTTCTGAGAACTTAGTCAGAATTAAATATCTCAGAAATAACTTTTTAAAAAGGTTAATGGGGTAGGAAAGAAATGGTTCTGAAAAAATGTTGTTTGAGTCTGATGACATACAGTGTGTATGTGATTCATCCAGGAACGTGCCAGGAGCCCTCCTGGGTTCTGATCCGTTCCTATGGACTCTGTGAAACTCACCGACAAAACCCGTCTCGTGCTGCTCGGAGAGCCGGAAGGGCACCGAGGCACTTCGTGCAGGAAATCTCAGAGCATTTCAGGGACCCAGTCAGTGTTTCGGTGGAGGGGGTGGGGGCAGAGGTGGAACCAGACAGCCCAAAGCACTGGCGACATTAATAGCTAAGGATTATGTCCTTAAAGTGAAATAAGTAAAAGAACGAAGAATTTTCTGATACATGTTTTTTTTCTTAATTTAAGATTATCTTTCCAGAACTCCGTAAGTCCCATTAAGAGTGACGTATTGGGAGTCATGCTTCCCACAAGATTGTAGCTCAGGGATTCTGGAAACACCATTGCTCGCCATTTTAGTTTACTGCTCAGCAGCAGACGCTGAGAGGCTCTAGTGGAGACAGAAATTTAAATTGCTGTGGAGTATGAAGGAGTTTGCATTTATGTCCCCAAATGTTTGCAATCCTTATATAAAATATATACATGAAAGTTGTTATATGATTGTGACATGATACGCATATATCTTAGCTAAAATGTAAGTCATTATATATTTATCTATCTCATGCACACATATTTAAACACATTGGTGAGGTATAGTTTTCATCTATTTAAATATAAGAAAACAGTTACTCAGTCATGAGAAGAAGCATAAGACTTAAGAAAAAAACTCTTTATTTTGAAATGATTTAGACTCACGGAAAACTTACAAGAGTAGTACCAGGACTCCACTAAAATTTCTCCTAGTGCCATAGTAAAGAATTTTAGGAAAAGAGTATAATCCATAAACATACATTGTACCTGCTTGTCACACCTCTGTGGCCTTCTTTGGTCTGGAAGTTTCTCTGTGTGTGTGTGTTTTTTTTTTTTTACTTTTGTGACTAGACATTTAAAAAAACTGCTGGCTAATGGTTTTGTGTGCACCCTTCCATCTGGGATGATCCACAGTTTCCCAATGAATAGGCCCTTATTTATACTTATTTTTCCCAGAATAGCAAGCAACTGGTACCCTGTTCTTCCCCTTGTATCTCATTAGTTGGCAAATCCATGTTGATTTTTCTCATTACTTGTGACACTAAGTCTGATCCCATTACTGAGCTGTGTGGGTCACGTCACCCCACTATGAAGTTACTTACGATCTTCTTTGTAATCAATAAGCACGTGGTGTGGAGAGAACTGAAACAAGTTAGCATCTCATTCTTCACCCATCGATATTTCTTGCCAGAGGATAGATGATTGCTCAGATGTGAGTTTTAAAGCTTTTTGCACTGATTAGTTGACATTGTGCTACAGGAAAGAACTGCCCTTTCAGGCATGTGTGCATGTGTGGTCTTTTTATTATTACAGCGAGATCCTGCGGATTCCCATTTCAGTCAATGGGTTATAATTCATTGCTTCACTATCTGTTTTGATGTGCAGATTGTCCTGCATTTGACCCCTGAGAGACCCATCTATGAGGTTTCTGCATTCTTCTGAAATGTCCCCATCATTTCTTCAGCACATCCTTATTTCTGTCATAACAAGATGTTCTAGGCTTATCTTGCATTTTCCCACCCCTGCCCTGAATCTGCCACTTCTCAAAGAAGCTCTGGTTCCTTTTAGTAGGGAAGGATTATATTTGGAAGTCAAGGTCAAGGATTTGGGTGTAGTCCTTTTTACTAAGGGGATCGCGCTTTCCAGATCTCCCCGATTCTTTGTAGAGAGTTAGGGAATATACACTGTGCATCTACATCTCTGCACACAGGCACACT
>PJEM01002246.1:123348-218870 GCA_004023845.1 Helogale parvula
CCTGCAGGTGCATCTGCATCTCTGCACACAGGCACACACCTGCAGGTGCATCTGCATCTCTGCACACAGGCACACACCTGCAGGTGCATCTGCATCTCTGCACACAGGCACACACCTGCAGGTACATACACGTTCACATCATTCTTGTACTACATGTATCAGTTTATATTGGAAACTGTGGGTTTACATTGATATTTCACGCTGTAGGCCAATATCATGCATTCATTCTGACCTTCCTTTTTTCTGTCTTTGTCAGTTCTTATGTGACAGTGGAAAACATGGCTCTTGTCTTCGGTATATTTACTCGTGGTCCAATCTCCCTCCACGCAGTTAAGCCCCCTACAGTGCTGGGCAGTGATCTGCTCCTCTCATCTGACCCCTCAAGCACGGCCCAGGACCCTCTGGGTCACCTCACACCCCTGCTGCCTACTCCCTGTTTTTTGCCTCCCCCCCTTTCTATGTAAGGAACTATGTATTATAAAAACGAAGAAAGATTTAAACAGGAAAATAAATAATTCCCTAGCATTTTATAACCTCAGAAGAACAAAGCAAGAATGTCAGGAACAGGGTATTAAGTGAGAAGGAAGATAAATCTGAACAATAAGAAAATATTTGGATTTCTCTATCAAAGACCTGCAGTACCTGCACGTACACCCCACAGAACGTGGCAGCTAATTGTGCCACATGGAGTGATTCCCAGGCCCACTTTTATGCTCTGTTTTGTAGTTTGGAGATTGATATTTATGCTCGGTGCAAACAGTTTTATTAGCAAACCCAGATTAATGATAGTTCTGTCCAAAATTTACGAATTGTTTAATTGATGGTTGTTAAACCCATTAGGATCTGGTAGCAATTAAAATAGTATTTATTTGTTGAGTTAAATAAAGTTGATATACTGTGTTTGTTTTACTTCTTTTATTCCTATTCATTACCTTGTAAAACACACGTCCACTGTGTTTTGAAGACTGGCCCAGGTGTCCACGCGGGGTTGCCGCTCTGTGTGGAAGCTGGAGTCCTCTTGCAGCCGGCCTGGTCCTGGCCCTGGTGGGAACGGATGCTTGAGTGGCTGCCTGGGAAGAGGCCAACACCTAAGTCAACATGCAGGAGACCCTTTTAAATACAAAAGGAAAACCTAAAATAACGTCAGACACATGCCATTACCCCTCAGGAAGGAGGACATGAGTGGTAGTGTCCTGTGAAGCACACTCCTCAGGTCCCCCCACTGCCGTGGGGCTCGGCTGGCCCTGGGGGCTCCCCTGCTGCCCCCAGCACAGCCTTTCCTGCCTTACCCTCCAAGGACGGCTGGCCTGAGCCAACAGCCTCCTTTACAACAGGATGTAGGCAGGATTAAACGGAAGCAGAGGCTCCCCTGTGAGTTACAGGAGTGCCTTGCAGCTCCACAATTAAGAGCCTTCTAGGGAAGGCCTGAAAGAGAGGCACGAAACCAAGAGCTGATGGTACTGGGTTACTGGGCCCGCGTGAGCCTGTGAGTCTGTCTCTTTGGTAGCCATAGCTAGAGGCCTTCTAGGCCAAGCCCCTGCAGTCCTGGGTCCAGCCTGCCAGGGGCCTGGTAAGCTGCTGGGCACACATGTGTGACCAGGGGCATCAGGGGACCGTGGCCCTGTCACAGCTCTGAGACTTGGCTGATGTCTTTGTCAGCAGGTGAAGGCTGGAGGATTGCGTGAGGTACCTCCGTCCAGCATTTGAATTTGCTGCCCAGGGGACATTGCTTATGACTCTTGGCTTTGGGGACTTTTATAAAACAAGAGGTGAGAGAACAGAGGCCTTGGGGTTTTGTGACTCATGTGCACAGGCACCTTTAGAGTTCACTTTACACTTATGGGGACTCATTGAGCGAGTCGAGACTCCCAGAGCTGTCCAATGGAAATTTAATGTGAGCTACATACACAATTCCAAATGTTCTAGTAGTGACATTTAAAAGTAGTAATACAGGAGCAGATAAAATTAATTGTAATGATATATTTTATTGATCACAATATGTCTGGAATATTAACCATCAATATGTAAACAATATAAAGTTATTAAGGAGATATTTTACATTCTTTTTCCCCATACTATGTCTTTGAAATCTGGACACCAGTGACACTTTAAGGGCTTAAGAGCCATGTGAGCAGATACAGGTCCTGAGGGTTGGCTTGACTTTTTACATTTTGGGATCAGGTTAAAAACCAGGAGATGGCCTTTCAGAGCCTTTGCATGTCTGAAACAGAAGTCCAAACCCAAGACAAATGAAGAGAGCCTCAGAAACTGGTCATCAAGAAATATTGTTTGCCAAACACTGAAATAATCAAATTATGATACTAGAGAATCTTCTTCTCTGGGCGCGTGTCTAGGGAGGGGGCACAATAATAAAATATGGTCTGTGATTCAGGGTCTCAGACTGAACTAACGTGAATTGAATATCTACTACTAGGCCTACAAACTGTGTCTACATTTACAAACTGTTCTAATAAAAATACCACAGAAAGTGATGAAAAAACTTGTTAACACTATCATGGCATGGGAAGGTTATACACAGAGAAACTCCTGACCTTACTTTTCTCAGATCCTCTTTTATATTTTATAAATTAAAAGTACCTCCATATAATTGTGATAGACAAAATGCACTGAAGAATTAAGGGGGTCACTGCAGTAGGAAAACGGTTCCTTGGTGAGGGACATCTCTAAGTCAGGGCAGGGCTTCTGGAGTCTTGTAGAGGCCGGTAGGCAATGATCAGGGCCAGGATCTGATCTGGTGAGTTATTCTCTTCTCAGGGTCCCCAAGCTCATCCTGATTCCTGGGCTGGCCAGGATGACCTTGCTCAGGTATTTGTGAGGCTGGGAACCTGTACAGTAGGCAGTAGGCTGGCTCTCCTGGGACAGTTTCATAAGCACAGGCTCCATATAGTCCATCTTAGATCCTTAAAAGTCTCTGCTTGTGTCTGATGATCTAACTATCATTCTCAAATATGACATTTCAAGCAAAGCCTTGGTTCTATAACCAGTTTCCAATTATGTCATAGTACAAGAAAGACAGGTTCTTATTGAACTTAGACACACAATTGTGTTGCCAAGAAACTAGGAATACTCAATAAGAATTTCTGAATCTTAGGAGGGGGAATAAGATGTCCTTACAAATGTTTCATTTAAGCTCACAATATGAGAGCCCACTAAATTGCTATGACTTACAGATAAGAGGAAAGCAAAAGGCCTTCCATTATATGTCCAGGAAATAGAATATCCAAATAACAGCATTTCAAAAAATCCCCATAATCAATGCTCATCAGTTTGTTCAATCGTGCATAATTAACTATTTTTTGTTTTGTTTTGTTTTGCAGGATCTTGAGTTTGCAGTCTCACGAACCCGTCTGCTTCTTGACTACGGCTGTGGAAATCCTGACTCAATTTAGAGGTGTGTTTAAGCGGTGTCATCCAAAGACCTGCCCCTGAGGGGCTGGCACTGACTTCTGCTCGGGGATCTCAGAGGGTCCTTCACAGAGCACTCCGACTGGTGGCTGTTTGCAAAGCTTTCAGGATAGTATCAGAGTAAAACAACACTTAGCTGTACATGATAAAATACTTAAAATGCCTGTGGTTGGTTAACTTATTGCTGATAAGTTTGAAAAGTGAAAAATCTGAGGACTGTTAATAACAAGAACAGCACAACGGACAAAGAAATGAAATGTTGCTATGGTATGTAAAACAAGCCAGAAAGTCAATTCAAAAAACTTGAATGAGATACTATAAACAAAATTAACCTTATTTTCAAAGAAGAATGGTTGTTACATCGAATTTATTAAGATGGTTGAACATGATCTTTATACCGAAAAGATGTTCGGACAAAACAAATAATTATGTCACAATATAGAATAAATATGTAGTTAACTTATATAAAAATACCTCAATATACTTTCTTCTTAGGACGGCCTTTGCTGCGTCTCAGAGATTTTGGATTGTTGTATTTTCGTTTTCATTTGTTTCCATTTATTTTTTGATTTCTTCTCTAATTGCCTGATTCGCCCAATCATTCTTCAGTAGGGTGGCTTTTAACCTCCACATTTTTGGAGGTTTTCCAGACTTTTTCCTGTGGTTGATTTCAAGTTTCATAGCATTGTGATCTGAAAGTGTGCATGGTATGATCTCTATTCGTTTATACTTATGGAGGGCTGCTTTATGCTCCAGTATGTGATCAATCTTGGGGAATGTGCCATGTGCACTCGAAAAGAAGGTGAATTTCCTAACTTCAGGATGCAGAGTTCTAAATATATCTATCAATTCCATCTGTTCCAATGTGTCGTTCAGGTCCATTGTTTCTTTAGTGATTTTCTGTCTGGTTGATCTATCCATTGCAGTCAGTGGAGTATTAAAGTCCCCTGCAATGAGCACATTCTTATCAATAAGATTTTTCTGCCTGTGATTAATTGTTTTATGTATTTGGGAGCTCCTGAATTTGGCGCATAGATGTTTATGATTGTTAGCTCTTCCTGATGGAGAGACCCTGTAATTATTATATAATGCCCTTCTTCATTTCTTGTTACTGTCTTTACTTTAAAGTCCAGTTTGTCTGATATAAGTATGGCTACTCCAGCTTTCTTTTGGCTTCAGTCACATGATAGATATTTCTCCATCCCCTTACTTTCAACCTGAAGGTATCCTCAGGTCTAAAATGAGTCTCTTGTAGACAGCAAATAGATGGGTTTTGTTTTTTTTTTTATCCATTCTGCTACCCTGTGTCATTTGGTTGGAGCATTCAGTCCATTTACATTCAGTGTTATTATTGAAAAATGTGGGTTTAGATTCATTGTGTTCTCCATAGAGTTCATGTTTATAGTGGCCCCTTGTATTCTTTGCAACTTTTCCCTCATAGAGTCCCTCTTAGGATTTATTGTAGGGCTGGTTTGGTGGTCATGAATTCTCCACACCCAAAAAATAAATAGCCCAGTGAAGAAATGGGCAGAAGACATAAACAGACACTTCTCCAAAGAGGACATCCAGATGGCCTATAGGCACATGAAACAATGCTCAACATCACTCATCATCAGGGAAACACAAATCAAAACCACACTGAGATACCACCTCACGCCAGTGGCTAAAATGAACAAATCAAGAGACTATAGATGCTGGCGAGGGTGTGGAGAGACGGGCACCCTCCTACACTGTTGGTGGGAATGTAAACTGGTGCAGCCGCTCTGGAAAACAGTGTGGAGGTTCCTCAAAAAACTATCCATAGAACTCCCTTATGACCCAGCAATAGCACTGCTGGGGATTTACCCAAGGGATACAGAAGTGCTGATGCATAGGGGCACATGTACCCCAAAGTTCATAGAAGCACTGTCAACAATAGCCAAATCATGGAAAGAGCCTAAATGTCCATCACCTGACGAGTGGATCAAGAAGATGTGGTATATATACACAATGGAGTACTACATGGCAATGAGAAAGAATGAAATCTAGCCATTTGTAGCAACATGGATGGACCTTGAGGGTGTCATGCTAAGCGAAATAAGTCAGGCAGAGAAGGACAGATACCATATGTTTGCATTCACAGGTCTAACAGGAGAACAGGAGAAACCTAATGGAGGACCAGGGGGAGGGGAAGAGGGAAAGAGAGTTGGGAAGAGAGAGGGAAGCAAAACTTGAGAGACTATTGAATACTGAAAACGAACCGAGGGTTGGAGGGGTAGAGGGAGGGGGGAAAGAGATGGTGGTGATGGAGGAGGACACTTGTGGGGAAGAGCACTGGGTATTGTATGGAAACCAATTTGACAACAAACTATTTCAAAAAAATACATCAAACACATCAAATAAGAAGAGCGAGGAAGGCTGAAGCAGGTCATTTGTAGAGTAATGAATCTTTACATGCATGTGACGTGGAGCCCAGTTGAAAACTACTGGCCGAGAACATGCCAGATTCAAACGAAAGAAGCATATCATGTCGAAGTCGACATTTAAAAAATATCTGAAATTACAGCCGATTGCACTATCCTATTGTAGAGGATCAGCAAAGTGGCACCACATCTCTGAGAAGGAACATGTGGAAAGCAGGGACAGTGACAAATCTATAGAGATTTCCTGTTTAGAACACACTTTCTGAAATATTTATGTTAACTCCATTTTGCCCATAGATTTAACCTGGGGAAGGGTAAATCTTCTCAATTGATAGCACCTCCTATGTAACTTAATAGTTACGTGTCAAGTAAACTTAATTATTTTTAAGATCCCTTTTTAATTTTTTAAAAATAAGGTGAAAGAACAAATCCTTCACAACTTTCCAAGGATCTACTTAAAAATAGCAAAGGTTTTCAGCTCAAAAGACATCATTTACAATTTGATTTTTGGAAGGCAGATTATCAAAAATCATCAGAGGATTTGAATTCCTGATAAAGATATAATCATGGATTACTGAGAAACAGTTTGGCTATTTGCTTAACCAAAGTGACAAGAAAATGACTTAAAGAAAAAAATATGAGGTATATATATATGATTGTAGCTCTTTCAAAAGTGATGATACTTGGTCTGTTACATAGTTAAGGATATGATAAAGTCACCATAAAACAAAGGAAATTCTGATAAGATGCACGATCTTAGCCTCCTGGGCTGATTACTCAGAAGGTAAAGGAGAATCTTTTACAACTTCTTAGTAAGAGTTGACTAATAACCCAATGAAAATGGAAACAAAAACTCTTCTTGGAAATTTTATAAGTGAACCCAATAAAACCAGCCAGTTTGACCACTGCAAAGAAAACTCCCGGGGTGTCTGGGTGGCTCAGTCCGTTGAGCATCTGGCTTCGGCTCAGGTCATCATCTCGCAGTTCGTGGGTTCGAGACCTGCGTCGGGTTCTGTGCTGACAGCTAGATCAGAGACTGGAGGCTGCTTCAGATTTTGTATCTCCCTCTCTCTCTGACCCTCCCCTACTCGCACTGCCTCTCTCTGTCTCTCAAAAATAAATAAAAAACATAAAAAAATTAAAAAAAAGAAAACTCCCTTTTGGAGAACCTTTCAAAGGTTTCTATATCCACTCAGGTTTTGTCTTGCACATTCCTCTTCCCCATTCTGGAACAACCAGTCATTTTACTTTAAGGTGAAATTATTCAGGTTTCTCCTAAAAAAGCCATATCTTGCATACCTTGCATGCAAAGTTGTGCCTCTCTCGTATTGCTTCTAGTAAAGTCTTATTGACATATATTGATTATAACTTTTAACCAAAATAACTTATTTTTCACCAAGACAACCAGGAGGCAGATAATTGTGAAGTGTCTTCCACACTCCAGGTTTTGCAGTAGACGAGCAGAGCTCATGAGTACATAGCCTACAAGTTTCTGTGACCACACATATCCTCTGAAGTACAACTTCTCAAAGTAGCAAAAGCGAACACATTCATAAATAGACCTAAAGATATATAGCCTTTCTGTGCAAATGAAAATAGGGGGAAAAGTATATAAACTTAAAATTATGATTAGCAATTATTGTTTCAACATTCTTTTACTTAGAAATAATTTAGTCATGTCACAAATATTTATTAATTGATTTAGGATCAGTCAAAGTTTTAAGTTACCTAAAGATTTGGGAAATTATCTTCCAGCTGACATGCTACAAAAGATACAAAAGATAATGACTATTGAAACAGTTTGTCAAAATAATGATTTGTTTGGGTTAGACAAATTATACTTTTCACTATCTTAAATATTTGGTAGAAATAAGTAAAGCTCTAAAGGGTTAGGAAGACCATATCCAAGTTGGATAAAAATATTAGCTTGCGTTATACTTAGTACTGTGAAGACACAGTTTTTACTAAATAAATAATATTAAGTTAGTCTTAATTTTCAAAGATTACCTGAATTATGTGGGTTTGAATTAATAAGCCATTTGCATTAGTTTCTGTGAGAATACTTACTAAAAAGCACTAGAGACTATTGGAAGTTTAATTTTATTAATTTTTGGGCATTTTGGAAATACTCAATTTATGTAAGTAGTTATTTATCTCTAAGCCAGTTATATCAGAGTTTCTATAATTTAAGATATTTTATGATCTAATTTGTTAATGCCATCTGGAGGTGGGAAAATGTTGCATCCTCACAATGAGAGGAAAGGTCTTTTCTGAATTATGGACACATACACATGCAACAGAGAGAGAGAGAGAGCTTACAGCTTCAGTTCGAACTTAGTCTTGAATCAGGAGTCAATATAGAATTACAAAGCCGGGTCCATTCTGAAGAACTGTGTGAATTCTTACTGTTGCTATGCTGAGCCCAGGATTGGGTGCTAAACCCACCTTTGGGTCCTTGGATTGGCAGAAATGGAGCACAGTGACCCGAGAGCCTTCTTACCTAGGAGGAGTCAATGGGGCTTCAAGCAAAGTCCAGTCATGTCCGAGTCACAGCACTAAAACTGTGAAAGACGAAATACGCTGGACAATCAGGGGATGATTTTATTCAGGCTAGTGCAATAGGGAGAAGGCTCACCAATGAAAGACATCTCACAAAAAACCAAGGAGGTCTGGGCACTTGTAGAGGCCAGTAGACAGTAAAGTCGTCCACAGTCTTCAATAGTCATGAGGAGGAGGAGCGGGGTCTTATTTCCGGATATGGGAGAACAGGGGACCCTTTGTGGTCATCCGTTTCTTGGAATGTTTGTAGAGACAGAAGTGTGTAGAGACTTCTAACTGCTTTTCAGAAGAACTGGGATTACGTTAAGTTCAACACTGTCATTAACATCTAAACAAATGAAGGTATATGTAAAACAGAAGACGGGGGCTCCTGGGCTGCTCAGTTGGTTAAGCATCTGAGTTTTGATCTCAATTCAGGTCATGATCTCATGGTTTATGAGATTGAGCTTCTAGTCAGGCTCTGCACTGACAGCATGGAGCCTGCTTGGGATTCTCTCTCCCTCTCTCTTTGCTCCTCTACTCTCTCAGAATAAATAAGTTAACATTAAAAAAATAAAAATGAAACTTTTCTTACTAAGTATATTTTGTTCATTGATCTTTAAATTACTTGTGATGCTGCAAATCCCTTGTAATTAACTCTCATGTACAAACAAACAGAAGTTTGGAAAGTACTCATCAAATCTGGAGCAGCGATTTCTCTGTTGAAACAATGTCCTTCATTTATCTAGAAAGTTGTTGTGTCAAGTGAGATGACCATCTCTACTAAAAGCACTGACTTCCCGGCTGAGCAGATTTGGCCACAGCTCATCATCCCAGGGCATGAGAGCCAGATCTGTTTACATCATCAAAACAAGAGCCTCACAATTAGCCAAACCCCAATACTGTTCACACAATTCAGTGATTTTCAAAGAAAAAACCACATTTCAGAAGATGTACATACATCTAAGTACTCAGAAGTAAACCTGACTACATTAGCAGCAAAATCATTTTTCCACAATGTAACTTTTCTACCAAAAAGCTTTTCATCATTATTTTTCTTTAAGGGATTTCATAACCAGATTAAATTATGAAAACTCTTGATTTTAGGCAGCTCATTTTTTTTTGGAAAACGCTGCCAAATATTTTTACATTGGGGGAGCACAGAGAGGAATATGTGGAAGGATGAATTCTGGGAAAAGGACAGTATGAGGGCAAACTCTAGAGTGAGGAAGAGACATTTGTGTACCAGTTGATTGTTGGCAGTGAATGGACCCAGGTCTGAACCAAACTGACTCTATGACAGGCTTCAAGTTTCCCTCTGACCTTGGAGGCCTAAGTGTCAGTTTCTCAGAATCATTAGACAATGAAAGGGCACAGACTGCTCAACCAGGGACACCCTAGTAACACCCAATCAGAAGCGGCCAGCTAAAATGATTAACACTCCTAAGGGCGGGCCTAGAGATAGAAGCTATAGATAATCACTTATTGCTTAAGGCTAGTTACACCCTACGTGAGGGTCCTGGGTCCACTCTGTAATTGGTTAATACTCTAAATGTTGTGATTGGATCCCACCAAAAGTAACACTCTAAGTAACACTCTAAGAAATGTGTATGGTTAAAGTTACTGCCAGTGATGTTAGGTGATAATGATTGGACCACTATACCTGTGTCACAATTTCCTGTAACTTCCCCTTCCCAAAAACCATAAAAGCCTACGCGCCTTTGTTTGGGGCTCTCAGCACGGATCCACTGTGCTGGTAAAGTCTGTGAGCCCGAGCCTGAGCCTGTAATAATAATAAAGCCCTTTGCTTTTGCATGTGTGACTCGGTCTCCCTGGCGGCCTCTGGTTTGGGGGGACGATATTGAGATCTGGGCATGACAGCAGCACTGACAACACCTCTCATCCCAAAGGCATCATATCTGTGTGTCAGTGAGGGGCATTCTGTATTCTGGCCCAGAGGTCATAACTGGGGTTACAAATGGCC
Source organism: Helogale parvula (assembly GCA_004023845.1). Lineage (NCBI taxonomy): Eukaryota > Metazoa > Chordata > Mammalia > Carnivora > Herpestidae > Helogale > Helogale parvula. Next base: position 133,699 of record PJEM01002246.1, read on the forward strand.
ATTATAGCGAGCGTGGGGGTCTCATTCTGTGGGAAAGCCTCTGCACCGGTCAGCCTGGCTCAAACCTGGAGGTGCGGCTGGGGGGCTGGCATAATCCTCTCATTTCCCCCGGTGTCTGCTTGGCAGGCTATACTGTTAGCATTAGAAATGTGGAAACAGAGCCTCTGGGCTCGGAAGTGATCTGGTCCTGGTTCCCTGGTGCCTCCGTGGACACCACAGGGCGCGTGCTCGGGATTCTTACTCAGAATTCTCACTCCGGGCTCGAACTCGGGATTGTTACTCAGGGCACACACTTGGGATTCTTACTCAGGGTGCTCCCGGAATTCCGACTCAGGGCACACACTCAAATTCTTACTCCAAGCCCAGGGCGCTTCCACCCCTGGGACTTTGCTTTAGGGAGGAAGAGATCTGACATTGGAAATATGATATTATAAATCAAGATTTAAGTGACAGCTTGAAATCATGTGGGAAGAGATCTCTGTGCTCTCAAAGAATGAGACAGACAAGTGTCATGTTAGCGATAGGAAAGAGCAATGCCATTCCTTTATCAAGAAAGGCATCGTTCACTAATGCCCAAGAGGCCAAATTTCCCTGGCCCTTGCCTAGTGGCAGAGGGGTGATGGGTACCCACGAAGGGACATCCTGCTGGAGACAGTAATCACCTGGGCATTGGTCGCGCCTGCCTATTTTCACCATCTCACCTTGGGTGAGGTGTCGGGAGGCCAGATGCAGAGAAGGAACCGGGAGTTTTACAGTTTTGCAATTTGTTATACTCCTATAGTGCTCTGGAGAGAACATGACACGGTGAGGCCCTGAGGCTGGTCATGAGGTGGAGGGAGAAGAGGGAACTCTGGGCAAGTGCCTGTAGAGGTGACCCTTGGACGACACAGGCTTGAACTGCATGGGGCCACTTACATGCAGATTTTTCTTGATACATAGAGCACAGTGTCGTAAATGTATTTTCTCTTCCTTATGATTTTCTTGATGATTTCTCTAGTTTACGTAATTGTAAGAATACAAAATGTAACACATATAACACACAAAGCATGTGTTAATCAAATGGTTATGTTAAGGCTTCTGGTCAACAGTAGACTATTGGTAGTTGAATTTGAGGGGAATCAAAATATGTGGAATTGTGACAGTGCCGGGGTGGGGAGCACTTCTCATCCCCGTGTTGGTTAAGATTCAGTAGTATTGGTTATTTCAGTAGGAAGGATGCGGCAAGGCAGGCTTAGAATTGGCAATTTTGAGTGACTTCAGCAAGCTGTGGGGCATAGAGGCTGTTCCAGGTTGTCTGGTGTCTGGCCTTGGGTGATTAGGGTAGGTGGTTGGTGACCCAGACTGTGAGGGCCTGGTTAGGGAGGGCGCTTGAGTATGGTCTTAGTTGGCTGGTAAAGAAAGGGCAGAGCCTCAAACTGGATCAAGACAGCGGTCAAAAAATGACACGATATTGCCTTGGCCTGCCCCTTTCCACGCACACGCCTCATGACGCCCCAGTTGCACTGTCTTCCCTCTCTTCCCCAACCCCCACCCCTCAAAGCTCCTCCAGGTACTCGTGGGAGTAGAGTCAGTCCAGTGCAGTGTCTCAGAGCTGGAGCCGCCCACTCACACTCAGGTGACTTCCCTGGCACCCAGCCTCTTCTGCACCCAGAGACACTTGACAGCCCAGGAAGTTGACTACCAACATCTTTTCATGATGCAAGAAAGGAAGGAGAGGTTTGGTTTTTAAGGGGACTGAAGGAGATTGTTTGGCCTCTTTGTCATTATCATAACCTTTTCCATTTTTTCCTACAAATTTGGTAGTAAATCTAATGTGTAGGTAGAAGAGTCAGCCTTCCAAAGGATTATACAAGGAGAGTGTCCCCACCAGCTCCCCTGCATGGTACTGTGAGCGAGGCCTGGCAGTGGCCCTTCTATACGATTTAATTAACTGGGCTCGCTGGTCTCAGGCCACACGTGTGCATGTGGCAGAGGCAGAGTCCCTTGTCTCTCAATATCTTACATTTGCGTGATTGTAAGTGATATTTTCTTCATTACGTCTCCTCCTTGAACTCCTCCCAGCTTCCTCTGTTCTTGTTCTGAGCTAGTGAGCAGTGAGCAAACAGCATTATTTTGAGGATAACCATTAGTGGTACTCTGTGAAGTGCTCAGGGGCACAGCCTTAAGGCTTTGTCTCAGGGAAATAGTCTCAAAACTTTTCCAGAGAAGGAAGGCAATAGGCTGGCTGAACTGCTCAGCCCGCTTTGGGGTTCCGCAGCATGGACGTGGGCGACCAGGTGCAAAGGCAAAAACATCTGGAAGACCGTTTGTTTCATCTTTTAAAGTCTTCATTAGGGGCACCTAGGGGGCCCAATCGGTTAAGCATCAGACTTGATTTTGGCTCAGATTATGATATCACAGTTCATGAGATCAAGCCCTGGGTAAGGCTTTCCTGATAGCACAGAGCCTGCTTGGGATTCTCCGTCTCCCTCTTTCTCTGCCTCTCTCTCTCTCCCTCTTTCTCAGAAATAAATAAACATTAAAAAATAATTTCTTCATTATAAAGATATTGTTTATGTTACCTATTGTGTTGGTTAATCATTGAATAAATCTTGTCCTCTAGGAAGTAACACTATATCGATCCTGTGGCTTTGAGGTTTTTTTAAATCATCGTTGGAGAAAACCTTTAGGGGAACAAATAATCCAGCGTCAGACACAAGCTTCTAGAATACTTCCTATGGTGTCCTATTCAAAGTGAACTCTCAGTATAAAATTGTAACCAACCTGACTAGCTGGCAGTCTATTATACTCATTTATTCATGATGCAATCACTTGCACATCCACTTAAAAAAAGAATATATGTATACAAGACCACGAGCCGAGGACAAGAGCTTCCACAGCAGTCTCTGCGGTGCCCCTGCTCCCTCCTCCCTGGGACTCTGTTGATGCCTCTCCTGCCTCCTTCTCCCTGGTCTACCTGCATCCTGGACACAGAGGACCAACAAACGTGAAACACAACAGCTTGTCACATAAATGAACTACCATGCTTTGGTTGTCAAATGAAATGTTTACTAAAAGTTCAGCAATGCAGCTTTTTGATTGGTGGGATGTGCGGAAGTAGTGAGAAGGCAGTCCAGGTTGGGTGATGAGGTGTGTGACATCCCTGGCTTCCTCAACAATGGGACCCTGTCCAGAGAGCGCAGCAGGACTAGGAAAGCTGCTCTGGGATTCCCTGCGTTGCAGCAACAGCTCTGTCTTGCTCATCCCCTTAAGTGACCCGTATGTAGTGATTTCCTGGTGTGTGTCAGGCATCGTGAGTGAAATAGTGAAGAAGAAATATTGTCTGCCTCCAATGGTCCACAGTCTAGTGGGAGAACGGCACAGAACAGCGGTCACAACGCCATGTCAGCCTTGTGGGAAAGGGTCTAACCATAGGACAGTACAGGACGTGAGAAGTACACTTAAGGCCTTCTTGAGGTCTAGTATATCTAAGCTAAAATTTACAGAAAGGAGAGACATTAATAAGGCAATAGTGGCAGAGAAATAATGATCAAGGCATAAGGAAGAGCCCGAGGAAGTGCAAGCCCCAGGGCTCGAGGAGGGAGATGTGGCGGCGTGGAGGCATGGTACAAACGAGGTTTCCAGTGCCGTGCAGGAGGCCGAGCTTTACATGGAGAAGACTGGAGAGCCATTAAAGAGAGTAGGTTGGGAGAAGTGATAAATGAGGAGTTTAGTTTGGGAAATCTTTGACTATAGTAACTCTGGCAGCACCCAAGAGGGAGTGCCAGGCGGACAGAGGTTCAGAACTGGCACCTAAGAAAGAGCTGGAGTTGGAAGTACGGTCTTCACCACATGCAGATGGTGCGGGAAGCTGTTGTGTCGGAGGTGGGTTTCCCAGGGCAGCGCTGGGAGGAGAAGAGACCGTGGAAGAAAGAGCCAAGAGAGACCCCAGCTTGTGGGGTGTGATGTGACCAGGCGAGCAAAGCCTGAAGGAGGCGGCGGCCAAGGCCATCAAATATCATAGAAGGCTGACAGCAAAGGACGCTTCCTAGTCTCCTGTTAACATATTTTATTAATATTACTCCCCATTTAGGTTCTTCATTTGTTCTTTTAATTTTCTCTCCTCTTTCTTCCTTTTGAAAATGCATTATTCCTCCGATTCTTCTGAAGTTCTTTACGGAGGAAGGCCAGGAAGACAGCAGGCAGCTATCACCAAATCTTGAATTCTGGAGAATACAGTTTTCTTTCATTCCCAAAAATTTCTTGAAAGAACAAAAGCAAGGCTAGAGGGGCATTAGCAAACTGTAGCACGCCAGTGTTGGTAAAGGCTCCCCTCACTTCCTGTTCGATAAAACTGAAGGGTGCAGGGCTGGACAGGAGAGAGTGTTTTGCCAGTAACCGAGAGCTAGATTTAAAGAGCTGAACTGATCCCAAGGAAATCCAACTTTATTTTTCCTGCTTCTCCCCACCCCCCACGAAGAGTTTATTCATTATAGAACTTCTTTGTAAAGTGATCTTTGTGTTCTTTTGGGCTGGAAATTATACTCAAATGTTCTTCTGGAATGTTTTCATTTTCCTTTAAGATAATAAATTTATTGCCTCTCTGGAACTAAATTAAATTAGGCAACTGGCCAGGACGGAGGGGGAGACATGGCATGTCACTCCCACCGGAGGGCTATTGTGAGCTGCCATGTCTCTTGCTTTGGTCAGTGTGGCCTTGGACAAACTGCCGTTCGCTTCTTGCCATCCCTGCCACCTGTTCCCCGGGCAAGTCCCGTAACCTCTCGAAGCATTAGTATTGTTATTTTTTTTTAACCTGTGAAAGGAGGATGATAGTAATACTGAGCCCGTGGGATTGTCGGGAAAGTTAAAGAGAAGATTTGTAATAAATGTCTGGCACATAACGAGTGCTCAGAAATGCTTAGCTGTTGTGATCAAAACGGACACGTTGTGTCCACAGGGCTCGTGAAGTGTTCCATTCAGTTATTTGCTGGTTTCAACAATCCCAGGTCTAGGCATGACGTGGTGCCTAGCCCGGCCGGGGGAGGCCAGATGCCTACGTCACTGCTCTGGCCTGGGGGGCTGCAGATTCTCACGGGGGCGGGCGTGTCCTCCCTGAGTCACCGTGGTCGGGGCTGACCTAAAGTCCTCTCATCTCTGGATGACGCGTAGGGTCCCTGACCTTCCTTCAGGTGAGCCAGAAGCTCCAGTCTGCTCTGCTTCTGAGGTGCCAGTAGGTTAGAGGTGAGGGATGGATTCTGTCGGAGTTTACCCTTCAGTGCATATGAAAAATACTGAGTAGTGCACAGAACAGTCACAGAAAAGTTTCTGCCAAAATTGGTTTTAATATTCAAAATATTTGTCATGAAAATTAGGATAGGAGAATATTAAAGAAGCAAATGTTAAAAGCCTTCACCATTAGATCCCAGGCATCTTTATACATGAAGTATTGTTACCGGCTAATAACACTTCACAGCTTCTTTCACGTCCCGCTCACTGTCTCTGAATGGCCTCTCTGAAACGTATCATACGCTTTGAACGAGATGCGCTTTGGATGGCCCGTTTATTCACGAGGCTAGATCTCGGGTCACTGTGACGTCATTTAGGTCCTCATCCGCAGGCCTGTATTGTGGCCTGATTGGGAAGACTTGTAAGTGGCTATGCGTGACAGAGGTTACATCCCGCGCGATAACGCAGGCTACCTTGGCTGGGGCGATGGTGAAAATGACGGGCAGGAAATCACCAGGGGACGTGCTGTGAGCTTGGGGGACCGTGTTTGGGGTGGAAAGGACAGCAGGTGGGGGGGGGGAGAGGTGTTTGTTCGGCTTTCCATTTACGTATGTGACATCTTTCTGCCTCACTTCTGTGAAAGTTGTTCAATGACACGTTGACACACGTCCAGGACACAGGAAGCGGCCCTGCTGTGGCGCTGTTCTCTCCCACCCATGTTACCTGTGAGTGTGCACAGGGCTCAGACCAGCACAGCCAGCTGTCCTGAGCAGGGCAGAAAACGGGGTCCCCTCCCCCACCCAGAGGGACATGGGAAGAACTCGAGTTCTGGTTTCCCTTCTAGGAACTGCAGGCTATGCCCCTTCCTCGGGGGTGAAACAGCATAATATGTGTTACAGCTCTCCAGACTCCGCATGCACCCTGCATCGCTCCTGCAGCGCGATGTCCAGGGAACCGCGTTGCTGACTTCCGTGCTCAGGGTTACGTCTCATCAAAATGGGAACCATGTTACGTGCTGTATTGTAATGAATAAAACCTTAAATTTCCCCAGAAGAGTCTCAGAGAAATTGGCAGATGTTAGTGTTAATCTAATTTTTCAAAGACTTATTTCCCAGAATAAGTCACTGTGACTTCACCAAGGACCTTATATGGTAGGAAAGAAAGCCTGGACCTCATTCTGAAAGCGGCCTGCCTTTGCTGGCTCACTGCAAATTGAGCAACACTGACGAATCCGCAAGAGTCAAACACAGCCGGACGCCGGCAGCCTGGGACCGTTTTCCTGTGAGACCATCTGGCTCAGCTGTGCTGCTGGAGGGATGCTCTGGCCGCTGCAGGGCAAGCTCTTGCCCCTGGTACTTCCATGACCTCGGGTCTCACCACTGTGTGGACTCACAGGCTGTCATGAACACCAGACACAGCCTGGACAGGAAGCATGGCTGCCCTCAGCCTGCTGGGAGCCGAGAGAAAGCGGTGCTCTGCAGAAAGCGTGTGGAGCAAAAGCTCAGCTCTAGGGGAAGTCAGCACTGAGACCGGGAGCCAAGGGGCAAGGGGGCTGGTTTTGGCATCACGTTTTACTGAATAACATGAAATTCACTGAGCCAAATGCACATGTCCTTGGAATGTGACGCCCGTAGGTGTCAGCTATAAAGTTGTAAAAAGAAGGGTTCTTTGTTCTGCTAAATTTGAGGACGATTTTGCTTTTCTGGTATTGATATTTCATAAAGGCTTCCTTTGCTCCCGTGCCCAGAGTTCATGGGGATGTGTTTGAGAGAGGACGAGAGGGTCAAGAGAGAGCAACGTTGCCAGCGAGGGCCTGAACTGCTACAGAAAGGGCTCCGGGCTGCCGGTAGGGACGCCACGTGCATCTCGGACACGCACGGGGCGGGGCTTCCTCAGCTCCAGGCGTCATAGATTCCAAGACCCCAGGCGCTCCAGCGGTGACCCCAGGCGCTCCAGGGGTGACCCCAGCACGGAGCTGCAGTGCTTTTCAAGGGCTCTTTGAAAAGCCAGGATCTGAGTGAGGCAGAACTGAGCTGGAAGGGACGACAGGTGGCAGTGGCCCTGCTTTCAGAGTCCCACAGCGGGGAGGTCCAGGTTTGAGTTGCCAGACTCGACATATAAAAATACTCCGTGCCGGTTCAACTTGAATTTCAGATAAACGACAAAGGGTTTTTTAATATAACTAAGCCCCAGATATTTTGTGGGGTGTACTTACATTTAAACATTAATTTGTGTTTATGTTGTTCCAAAGTTCTAATTTACCTGGGCCTCCTGTATTTTCTCGACCACCACAACCTTGATGGAAATCTACCCTACAGCTCATTACTCCTTACATCCTTTTTGGCGTGGTGTATCTGTTTTTTGTTTTGTTTGTTTTTAAATTTTTAATGTTTATTTATTTTTCAGAGAGAGAGACAGAGTGCGAGTGGGAGAGAGGCAGAGAGAGAGGGAGACACCGAATCCCAAGCAGGCTCCGGGCTCTGAGCTGGCAGCACAGAGCCCGACGCGGGGCTGGAGCTCACAGACCACGGGATCATGACCTGAGCCGAGTTGGGCCCTCAACTGACTGAGCCACCCAGGCGCCCGTGTTCGTTTGGTTTTTGCTTGGTGTATCTTTTTCTAGCTTTTTGGGTCACTTTTTTCTTTGTGTTTTACATGTATGTGTCTCATATAAATAGCATGATAGCTCATCTAAGAATCTTTTTTTTAAGTGAGAAAATTGAAACGAACTGCAACTATATAAACACATTATGTTTGTACCAACTTATTTTCTATATGCCGTCAGGTATACGCTGACCCGGGAAACCATGCTGGGCAGTTTCCATGCCTGCCTGTGTGTGTGTGTGTGTGTGTGTGTGTGTGTGTGTGTGTGTGTGTAAGTCTCATTCATGTTCCCAACAGCGCTATAAGGCGTTTTAAGCGGTAACCTGCTCTCACCCACAGGGGAGGCGATGCCGTGGAGGGCTGCCCTGCTGTGAGCGCAGGTGCAGAACTTCCCCGGTCCCTGCCCCTCTGCGCAGGTGCAGAACTTCCCGGAACCTGCCCCCTCTGCCTGCCAGCTGCCGGCCCCGCCCTGCTGGTCCTGGGCAATGGGGCAGGGTCTGGCCCCAGCTGGCCTGCTGTGCCGGGGCCAGGAGGAAAGCCCAGGCAGGACCTTGTTTCTGGGTTTCTAGAACCTCAGCTGCCACCTTCACGCCCTCAGAGTCTTGCTAAGTGCAGACAGTTTGGGGCTTCATTCTCCTTCTGTTACTTCATTTCTCAGGGAGCAGAGATAGAGAAATGTCTCAGCAAAGGCGAGGTTAGATGTTTCACTGAGCCATTCCAATTTCTACTAAGATATGTCCACCGTAACTTCTATTTAAGCAAATCTTAAAAGTATTATTCTAAAATTATTTTTAAAGATAACACATTTTTATTAACACAAAGTTTTATTGGAGCTTCTACAATACAATGTAGCACTTAAAACACTTCGCGTTGCAACATTCTTCTCAAGAGGGAATTCCCAGGATTGGCTTTCTCACCAGCCGTTTATAATTTCAACAAAGCTGTGTCTTAGCCCAGTTACCAGACACGGAGCTGGAGGCTCTGCCTTCCTCCTGGTGAGCACAGCCGATTTTCGGGCACATCCGCCGGGTTTTCCTGCTGATGCCACAGAATGCCCCATCAAGAGGCACAATTTAGAATGAAAAACTGCGGAGGGAATGTTCTCGATTGAAAAGGGGATTTCTCATGTTTTTCTACTTTGGCTAAACCTTACACTGGCTCATCCTTGGGTTTGTTGGCTGTTGCGTGTGGTGTCTGGCGGGTGGATCTCATCTCACCAGTGATTATGATGGGAAAGTATGTCTGTGGCAGTCATTAAGCACAGTGGGCTTTATTTTTATTGGAAAAGATCTAAAATGGGTCATTCCCCAGAGTATTGCACTAACAGATAAGATTCAGAGGAAGATCTCTACGTTGAGAGGCTGTGCGTCCACCTGGCTCCGGCCCCAGCTCCACTGCCCGGCGTCTGGCCTCAGCCCCCCTGGGAGGAGCAGAGCCCTCATCTCTCAGCACTGATGGGGAAGTAAGGTCGAGCAAGTGGGGCTTGTAGAGATGAGCCTTGAACAACACCGGGTTGGGGCGCCCACCCCCTCTGCTCTCAAAAATCCTTGAGTAACTTTCGACTCCCTCCAGAGCTTCACTATAAATATCCTACTGTTGATCTTAAGTCTTCCCAATAATATAAACAGTTGATTAACACATGCTTTTATGTATTTTATGTATTATGTACTGTAGTCGTTCAATAATACCTAACGTTTCCTAAAATTTTCAGTATTTCTACGCCGTGTGGTTGGAGAATTTTTTCAGATTGTTGCAAATCTGCAAAAAATTTTTCCCATTATAGTCACTGAAAGAAAGCAGCGTGTACGCCGACGGGCACAGTCGTAACCTGTGTCCTTCCAGGGTCAAGTGTACTCAGAAGGGAGCTTGTCTGCCCGTGGACATTCAGTGTGTGTTTGTTCCCAGGATCCTACACGGAGGCCCCGGGCTCCGCTGCGGGTGCTTGGGGTCTGGCCACGGTGAGGACATAGGAGGGAGGCTCATAATTTAGGCTCAGGACTGACATCCCAGCAGGTGGAACAGAAGCGAGCATGCTGGAGCATGAGGAGGCCCAAGACCAACGTTGTTTCTTGTGGCTGCTTCACAGATTACCAGGAAGTGGGTGATTTAACAGGGAAAATTAGTCGCTTGCCTTTGTAGAGGCCGGGAGCTGCAGTCTCCCGGGACCGCTCCCCTCCGGGCTCTAGGGCGGAATCTGGTTCCTGCTTCTTCCTGCGGGCCTTCGGGCCGGTGGGAGCGTCTCTGTTCCTGGGGCCCAGGGACTCCGCTGTGCCTATTTCGTAAGGGGGTGCGTGCGGCATCGAGTCTTAGCCGGGGAATCCGGGGAAAGCGGGTCGTCTCAGTACCCTCAACTTGCTCACGTCTTCTCCCATGGAAGACAATGCTCGTAGGTTCCTGGGGTTGGGATGGGAACCTTCTTTTGGGGGGCCCCTTACTCTGCCCACGTAGTCTCCCCACCACCACTCTGCTGCGCTCTTGGACAAGGCAGGGGGGCAGCAGGCCTCGGTTTCCTTGCCTGGGGAAGCAGGAGGTCCTGACATGGCGGGAATCTAGATGGCCTCTGCACCGGCTCTTTAGATGTCAGCCCACGGGCAAGACCGGAATCTGTGCACAAGAGCCCCTGCAGAGGGGCCCGTGGGTGCCCCAGCGAGCAAGGCTCCTCCTGCCGGAGCCAGGGTCTCTGTCTTTCCAGCGTTTTGTAAACACCGCCTGAGGGAGGGGACTGGTGGGCCCTTGAGTCACCTGACCTGTGGCCAGCTGGGCTCTAACAGTCCGGACATGAAAGGGACCACAGTGTTTCCTCTGCCTTCCAAGGAAAGCAGGAGATGCTGACCCCGACGCTAAGGTGACCTGGATTGATTATCACTTAACTTTCTTTTTTTTTTTTTTTAAATTTCAGCTTTATTGAGGTACAATTATCAAATAAAATTATAAAATACTTAGTGTGCACTGTAGTGCTGTGGGAGTCACACCCACTGTGAAGTGACACGTCCATCACCACACATATTCATCTTGTTTTTTCTTAAATTCTACTCTCTCAGCACGTATTATGCGCTGTTACCAACTGTAGTCACCGTGTTTTGCATTAGATTCTCAGAGCTTATTCATCTTAGAGCTGAAAGTTTGTGTCCGATTACTCACCTCTCCTGATTTCCTTTCCCCGCACCCTCTGGAACCACTTTTCTACGATGCATGTGACTTTTTCTTTTTTCCTTTTTTTAGATTCCACATATAAATGATACCAGGCAGTATTTATCTTTCTTTGTCTGTCTGGCTGATTTCATTCATTTTTCTTCACAGTCATTTTTTCCCCATGAGCACAAGCTATTTGCAAGTTAGGAGTTTTTGTAAGTGAAGACACATTTTTTGAGGCATTTTAGGAGTGCAGTCTTCATTCTGTGCCTTGTGGTCATTTTGGAAACGCTGTGACGTGTCAGTTTTGATGTGTCTACATGAATGGAGGGCAGGCAGTTGGTAAAGAGGGAAACTAGAGGCCGCGGGCGTAAGTCCTGGCCTCCTAGGCCCTTGGTTTAAGTGGTGCTGTGTCCAGTTCCCTCGGGGCACTTTCTCAGGCTACACCTTCTGGATGTTTCTCTGAGGACAGTTATCCAGCCGGGGCAGAATAGGAGAGACTTATAAGCACCCATGACCTGGCCTGATAAACACCCTCGCACCCTTCAATCCATCGACACTTCCTCCTCCCTTTTGCAATTAGTATTTATTTTCTTTAAATTTAAATATTTATTTATTTTTTAGAGAGAGACAGAGCATGAGAGGGGGAGGGGCAGAGAGAGAGGGGGACACAGAATCCGAAGCAGGCTCCAGGCTCTGAGCTGTCAGCACAGAGCCCGAAGAGGGGCTTGAATTCAAGAACAACGAAATCATGACCTGAGCCGACTTCAGACACTTAACCAACCAAGCCCCACAGGTGCCCTTAGTTGTTTATTTTTTAAATGTTTATTTATTTTGAGAGAGAGAGAAGGGAGAGAAACAGTGCAGGTATGTGCAAGCTGGGGAGAGGCAGAGAGAGAGGGAGAGAGAGAATCCCAAGCAGGCTCTGTGCTGTCAGGGCAGAGCTGATGCAGGGCTTGATCTCACGAACCAAGAGATCATGACCTGAGTTGAAATCAAGAGTCAGACACTTAACCTGCTGAGCCACCCAGGCGGCCCTGCAATTAGCTTATTATTATTATAAACATCAAATAGTCATTTTTAGTAGTTGAGAATTGAATTTGAGCGAAAATTTACCCAAAAAATTCACATCTAAAGATGACTGAAAAAGTTAAGATGTGATGGTAACTTTTCCCCCTGCAGTACTGTTTTATAGGGACCAGTCCATCTTATGTGCACACTTGATGGAATTTAGACACATCAGCCTCCCTAAGGGGTTTGCACACTTACTTTATTGAAAACAGAGAATATTTTGTCATATGTATGTGACATTCATGTGTGTTATGTGTAGATGTTTATACCTATATTCACATGTGTGCTTACATCCGTGTTTTCCAATATAGATATAGATGATACAGGCACAGGTACAGATTCGACATAGAGACAGCGATTCAGTTCAAGGAGTTGGCTCAGGCTGTTGGAGGCTGACAAATCTGAAATCCACAGGGCAGGCTGGTAAGCTGCAGGAGTTGGGGTACAGGTCAAATTCAAAAGCAATATACTGGCAGAATTCCTTCTCCATTGGGGGATAGACGGTACCTCAATCTTTACCCTTAAGACCTTCAGCTGATTGGATGCGGCCCACCCACGCTATGGAGGGTAATTTGCTTTACTCAAACTCTGCTGACTAAAATGCTAATCACACCCAAACGTTCACAGAAACATCCAGATGGACATTTGCTCAAACAGCTGGCACCATAGCCTGGACAAGTTAATGCCTAAAATGAACCACCATTATATTTTCCCAACAAACCATTAGGATGCGTGGAATATTTTAGCTTCTGCATTAGTTTCCTAGAGATGCCGTAGCAAATGACCACAGCGCAGCAGCTTAAAACAAAACTGTGGTCAACAGTTCTGAAGCTGAGAAGTCCAAGGTGCAGGTGTTAGCTCTCTGGAGGCTCCAGGGAAGCAGGCTTCCTGGCCCCTTGCTCCCAGCCATTCTTACCTTGTGGCGGCCTCACTCCTGTCTCTGCCTGTCTTCTCTCCTGTGTGTCTCCTTTTCTCAATAAGTCACTGGATTTTGGGCCCATCCTAATGCAGCTTGATTTCATCTCCACTAATTACATCTGCAAAGGTCCTATATCCAAATAAGGCCACACTCTGGAAGGCCAGGTGGGGCTGGGGGCTGGGTGCTATTTACTCCAGGACAGTCTCCACGGGTCGGCGGGAGCACTTGGCACACTGTGACTAAACACTGCTTCTTCAGTCCCTCTCTCCTTTGCTAGCGGATGTGGATTGTGCCTTATTCCTAGGGCCTGGCATCCACATGTTTTACACACCGAGGGGTGCACGAGATGTTTGACAAATGGGCAAAATGCGTTCCTGACTTGTCCCCACTATTGGCTTAGATAGTCTGCTGCACATTTACTCACAGAAACTAAGTTTCTTTTGATTTCACTTTTTTCATGCTTTCCTTTTATAGTAGGTATTCATTTTATTTCTGTATTTCTGTATTTATTTATAATTTTACTTAAATCCAAGTTAGTTAACATGTGGTGTAATGATAGTTTCAGGGGTAGAGCTCAGTGGTCCGTCGCTTACATACAACCCCCGGGGCTCATCCCAACACGTGTCCACCTCCGTGCCCTTCGTCCATTTCGCCCCTCCCCCTCCCCAACACCCCTCCATCCACCCCCAGTTTGTTCTTTGTACTTAAGAGTCTCTTACAGTTTGCCTCCCTCTCTGTTTTTATCTTATTTTTCCTTCCCTTCCCCTATGTTTATCTGTTTTGTTTCTTAAATCTTACATGAGTGAAATTATGTATTTGTCTGTCTCTGACTTATTTCATTTAGTGTAATACACCCTAGTCCCAACCACATTGTAGCAAATGGAAAGAGTTCATTCTTTTTGATCACCGAGTAATACTCCATTGCATATATACACCACATCTTCTTTAACGACTCGTTAGTCAATGGACATTTGGGCTCTTTCACTAATTTGGCCACTATCGGGGGTGCATGTGTCCCTTTAAGTCAGCATTTTTGTATCCTTTAGATAAATAAGTAGGAAACCATTTTGAATTAAACGTCAAGTCTATCAGTAATGTTATTCACAGAATCAAGAGCTTTACCTCCACTCTGGATGGCGGAACTTGGAGTCCCACAGGGTTCCACCTTCACTGTAGCTCCGCATCAGCTGGGTATCTGCAAGGTGTCCCCAGCTGACCCCTTGCCCCTCCTAAATTTCCTGTGGGACATGCTCACTAACTTGACAGGCCTCACCCTTCAGCGCTTCCTCCTGTCATTTCCTGGCCCTGGCGCGGTTTATGACAATGCTTACACCTGAAGGGACAGCCCAAGTGGGGGGAGCAGCTGGCGACAAGGTCTTCCTGGGGAAGTCCAGAAGGAGACTCAGGGCCGCAGGCTCTGCTGCAGGGGTGTGGCCCTGGGGGGGGGGAGGGGGTCTCCGAGTCGCTCTGCGTGGAGAGGACCCACCTGAGCTTGGCTGTGAGGCGGGTGGGCTGTGATAGGCAGTCGGCCCCGGAGACCAGGTTGAGAGCAGTGGGAAACCCCTGAGGAGCTCAGTCGTGAGTGGCACGGTCAGGTGCCGTGAAGCCCCCTTCCTCTGCGGCCCTGGCCTCTCCTCTGACTCTGCCCGGGAGCTTGGCCACCGTAGTGACGAAGTGATTTTCATTCCTTGGGAAAAGCTCTTGCCTGATTCCTGTTTTCACCTCAGCCTCGCCCCGCCCCCTCCTGTCAGATCCCAGAAGGATATCACTTTGTCACCCTCTCTGTGGCCACACACGAGGGCCTCCGTAGAGGATACTCCTGATGCTGTGTGTCCTGTTCTGTGTCAACCACGGAGGAAATGTTAAGTGCAGAGACACGGATTGTGTCTCCTCACTCATCATGGTATTGGAGCAGAAAGCTTTGTGCATTCTAAAGTCTCCAGAAAGATTTTTTCTTGAATGAAGGAATGAATGAATAGGTACTTGGAGAAGATGGATGTACTGGCCAGGGCTCACGCGTCACCTCAGCCTCATGAGATGAAGGGTTTATGGCAGCATCTGACCTTACACTGTAGTGGGAGGAATTGAGGTCCCAGTGGGGAGTGGGGGGTCACCCGGCATCAACATACCCTCTGGCTGACAAGTATGTCCAGCACCGGAGTGAGACTACAGAGATGGTACTGGAGGAGGGGAATCCATTGTGTGTCCCAATCAGTGGGCTTGGGGACCATGCTTGGCCCGTGGGGTCAGAAGTCAAGACAGACAGCTAGACTGACTGTACAGATAGTCTGGGCCCCCCTGAGCACTTCACATCTCTTGTTCACCTCATCTGATCTGGAAACATCCTTCAGAGAGCTCAGCTGCTGCTTTCCAAATTTTGCACAAGTCCTTTTGGCCAATCTAAACTGAAACGTTAGGGAACTCTGGACAATGTAGTTCTTAACTTGACACAGCACCGTCTACCACACCTGGCGCAAGTGAGGAGGCAACATCAAATTTAGTGAGAAGGTAAAATATAATTATTAGTTTAAGTTTATTTATTTATTTTTTTGAGGGAGAGAGAGAGAGAGAGAGAGAGAGAGAGAGAAAGAGAGAGAGAGAGAGAGAGAGAAAGCGAGGGAGAGGCAGGGATGAGCAGAGAGAGAGGGAGAGAGAGAATCCCAAGCAGGCCCTGTGCAGTTGACTCAGAGCCAGATGCAGGGCTAGATCTCACCAAACACGAAATCATGATCTGAGCTGAAATCAAGAGTTGAACTCTTACCTGACTGAGCCACGCAGGTGCTCCAGAAGGTAAGATATTACTATGATTATGCCTATATTATCAGAAGAGCTAAAGTTCACATAGTATTTCTGATGTTCCATGTGTCAATAGCTTAACACGTAATAATGTGAAGCCCAACTTTTTAGTCACGTTTAAATACACAAATTCTTGTAGTTTCTCATGGTATTTTCTTACAAGTTTAATTATCTCTTTTGACATAACAAAATCTGGGGTAACAGTGAAAAAATAATAGCCATGTTAAGATGTAATTCACGTACCATAAAGTCCACCCTTCCAAAGTATACAATGTAGTGGTTTTTAGTATAGTCAGAGTTTGCAACATCACCACTATCTAATTCTACAACATTTTCATCAGCTCCAAAAGAAACTCCTCTTACCTTCCCTGAGACAGAAATTCACTAAACTACTTTTTGTCTCTATAATTTGTCAGTTCTGGATGTCTCATATATATGTAATCATAGAATATATGGCCTTTTGTGAGTGACTTCTTTTACTTAGCATAGTGTTTTCAAGGTTATCCATAGTGTGGCATGTATCTGTACTTCATTCATTTTTGGTGGCTGAATAATATCCCATCATACACATATACATGTGGTCATACATTCTTCAGTTGGTAGACATTTGGGTGGTTTCCACACTTTCGCTGTTGTGAGTAATGCTCTGTAAACATTTGTGTCCCAGTTTTTCTGTGTACCTGTGTCTCATGGGTATATGTTAAGAGTAGAACTATTGGGTCATATGGTTACACTATATTGGTCTTTCAAGGAAAGTTCTACAAGCTTTCAAGGAATTACTGAGTTATTTTCCAAACTGAGGCCATGAATTTACAATCCCACAGGCAGTGTATGAAGTTTCAAATTTCTGTACATCCTTGCCAATACCCATCATTGCCTGCCTCAGTGATTTTACCACTTTAGTGGGTGTGAAATGGTATCTCATTATGATTTTGATTTATATTTTTCTTCTGACTAATGATGTTGAGCATCTTTTCCTGTGTTTATTGGCCATTTGTATATTTTCTTTGGAGAAATGTCTATTTGGACTTGTCTTTTTACTATTTAGTTGCAAGAGTTCTTTGTATATTCTTGATATAAGTTTCTTACCCTATCTATGATTTGTAAGTATTTTCTCTCATCCTGTGAATTGTCTTTTCACTTTTTGACACACAAATACTTCTGAAGCACAGCAGTTTTAAATTCTGATGATGTTCAATAGACCTGTTTTTTCTTTCATGCTTTTGTCATCACATTCCCAACACCGACAACACAAAGACAGAAAGGCACCGTATGCCAAACCCAAGGTCTTGAAGATCATCTACTCCTGTGTTTTATTCTAAGAGTTTCATAGCTTTACCTCTCACATTTAGGTCCACGAACCATTCTAAGATGACGTGTGTGTGTTGTGAGGTAAAGATCAAACTTTCTGTGTTGTGTGTGCATATTCAGTCCCAGCAGCATTTTTTGAAAAAAATATTCTTTCCTCCACTGGTTTGTTTTGGCATCTTTGTCAGAAATCAATTGACCAAAGACCTGTGGGTTAAATTCTGGACTCTCAGTTTTATTCCACTGACCTATATGTCTATTCTTATGCCAATTCTACACTTAGGTGATTATTGTCGATTTGCAATTTAAGTTTTAAAATCAGGAAGTGTGAGTCCTTTAATATTGTTCTTTTTCTTCAATATTGTTTTGACTGTTTGGGGTCCATTTCAATTTCATATAAATTTTGTGATGAACTTGTTAATTTCTTCAAAACAGCATGCTGGGATTTGGTAAAGAATTGTGGTGAATCTAAAGGTCAGTTTGGGGAATATTGCCACCTTAGCCATATTAAGCCTGTTAACCTATGATCATGAGATACCCTTCCATTTATGTAGATTTTCTTTATTTCTTTCAACAGCATTTTGTAGTTTTCAGTATACAAATTTTTGGTCTCTTTTATTAAATTTTTTCCCAAATTTATTTTTATTGTTTTTGATGCTATTGTGAACGCAGTTGCTTTCTTATTTTCACGTTTGGAATGTTATTTGCTATTATATATAAATGCGGCAGAGTTTTGTGTATTGCTCCGGCATCCTGAAATGTTGCTGAACTCATTTATTAGTGTTCTTAGTTTTTTTCCTGAAATTTTATTTATACAAGATTGTGTCATCTGTAAATACAACTTACTTTGGATCTTTTCAAATCTGGATGATATTTATTTCTTTTTCTTGCTTAATTGTCTTGGCTAGAACTTCTGGTACAAGATTAAATGGAAATGGTGACGGTGGACATCCTTATCTTGTTCTTGATCTTAGGGAGAAGACATCCTGTCCTTTGCCATTAAGTATGATTTTAACTGTGAGTTTTTCATGGATGCCATTTATCAGATTGAAAAAATTCCCTTCTCTTGATAGTTTTTGAGGATATTTATCACAAGAAGTGTGTTGGATTTTTTCAAAAGCTTCTTGTACATCTATTGAGCAAATCATGTGTATTTTATCCACTGTTTTATTAATATGGCGAAGACATGAATGTATTTTTGGATGCTAAATCAACACTGCATTCCAGGGATAATTCCCACTTGGTCGTGGTGTATAGTGCTTTTTACATGTTTCTATATTTGGTTCACTAGTATTTTGTTTAGCATTGTGTCTATTTTCAAAAGTGATATTGGCCTGCAGGTTTCTTTTCCTGTGATATCCTTGTCTGGTTTTGGTATGAGGGTAATATTTGTGTCATAGAATGAGTTGGAGGTTTTCCCTCCTTTTCTATTTTTATGTAAGAGATCATGAAATATTGGTACTAAATCTTCCTTAACTGATTGGTAGAATTGACCAGTGAAGTCATCTGATTCTCAACTTTTCTTTGTGGGAAGATTTGAAATTACAAATTCATTCTCTTGTTATATGTCTATTCAGATTATTGGTTTCTTCTTTAAAAATTTTTTTAATGCTTTTTATTTATTTTTGAGACACAGAGAGAGACAGTGAGAGCAGGGGAGGGTCAGAGAGAGAGGGAGATACAGAATCTGAAGCAGGCTCCAGGCTCTGAGCGAGCTGTCAGCACAGAGCCTGACTCAGGACTTGGACCCACGAACGGTGAGATCATGACCCGAGCCAAAGCTGGATGCTTAACTGACGGAGCCACCCAGGCGTCCCTATTGATTTCTTCCTTGAGACAATTTTGGTAATTCATGTTTTTCTAGGAATGTATCCATCTCATTTAAATCATCTTTGTTGTCATATGGTCATTTATAGTATTTTCTTATAATCTTTTAAATTTCTATGATGTTGGTAGTAATGTGCTCTCATTATTCCTGACTTCAGTACTTTGAGTCTTCTTTTTTTTCTTGGGCTGTCTAGCTAAAGATTGTCAATTTCATTTCAAAAAAGTAAATTTTGGTTTTGTTGATTGTCTCTAATCTGTTGTTTCTTTTATTCCCTTTACTTTTTATTATTGTCTTCTTTCTGATTGCTTTAGATTTAGCTTGCTTTTTTCCCCTCCTAATTGCTTAATATTGAAGGTTAGGGAATTGAATTGAGATCTTTCTTTCTTTTTTTAAAATATAGGCATTTACATATATGTATATTGGCTATATATTTTCTCTGAGCACTGCTTTAGCTGAACCTCATAAGTTTTGGTATGTTTCTTTTTTTATTCATTTCAAAATATATTGTAATTTTTCTTATTGTTTTCTTTTATTTTGTAACTTTTTGGATTCATTTTTATTTATGCAGTGTGCATTTAATTTCTACATTATTTGTGAGTTTCCCAAATTTCTGTTATTGATTTCTAACGTGATTTTATTTTGTTAGATTATATAGTTAATTTTGTTCAATTATATATTTTAGATTATTTTAACATCATTAAACTTACTGAATGTTGTTTTATGACTTAATGTATAGTGTATACTGGAGTAATTTCCATAAGAACCTCAGAAAAATGTACATCCTGCTATTACTGGGTGGAGTTTGTTAGGTCTAATTGGCTTATAGTGCTCAAGTCTCTCATTTTCCTGTTGATATTCTGCTTAGTGGTTCTTCCATTATTTAAGGTGAAGTATTAAAACATCCAACTATTATTGTTAAATTGTTGATTTCTCCTTTTAATGTTGTCAGTTTTTTCTGACTTTTTTTTGAGGCTTTGTTGTTAGGTGCATATGTGTTTATAATTGCTATATATTCTTGTTGGATTGATCATTTTATCACTATAAATGTTCTTTTATTAAGCAAATATTTTTGCCATAAAGTCTATTTTGTCTGATGTTTGTATTGTCTTTCCAACTCTTTCTTGGTTATTATTTGCATACTATGTCTTTTTCCATCCTTTTACTTTAAATCTATTTGAATCTAAAGTGTGCCTCTTGTAAATAGCATATAATTGGATCATGTTTTTAACAAATCCATTCTATCAACGTCTTTCTTGTGATTGGAGTATATAATGATTTGCATTTAATGTAATTAATGATAAGGTAGACTTTACATCTTCCACTTTGTTATTTATTTTCTCTATGTCTTATGTGCTTTTTGTTCTATTCCTCCATTAATGACTTCTTTTGTGTT
Organism: Helogale parvula; assembly: GCA_004023845.1. Classification (NCBI taxonomy): domain Eukaryota; kingdom Metazoa; phylum Chordata; class Mammalia; order Carnivora; family Herpestidae; genus Helogale; species Helogale parvula. The sequence continues at coordinate 153,958 of PJEM01002246.1, forward strand.
AACTAGACATTTTCTATTATGCCGTCTTAATTTTATCATTTTTTAACCATATCTGTTTTCTCAGAGATTTCTCTAAATTAAATTAACATCATAACTTAAAAGAAATGTACCAGCTTAATTTCAATAGAATACAAAAACTTTGCAATATTGCTATATTTATTCCACTCTCTTCTGTGCTCTTACTGTCAAATTACATTTTTATACATTATCAACACAGTTTAGTAATATACAATTATTATACAATTATAATTTAAACTAACTGGAGGAGCGCCTGGGTGGCTCAGTCGGTTAAGCGTCCGACTTTGGCTCAGGTCAGATCTCACGTTCGTGGGTTCGGGCCCCATGTCAGGATCTGTGCTGACAGCTCAGAGCCTGGAGCCTGCTTCCGGTTCTGTGTCTCCTTCTCTCTCTGCCCCTCCCCCTCTCATGCTCTGTCTCTCTCTGAATCAAAAATAAATAAAACATTAAAAAAATAAACTAGCTGAAGAAGAAAAGAGTTACAAACAAAAATATATTTACATTGTCTTTAATGCTTACCTGGTAGTTACCTTTTTGTGTGTGATTTATTTCTTCACATGCATTTGAATTATGGTCTCATGTTTTTTCTTTCAGCTAAAACATAGTATTTCTTGTGTTTTCCCCAGGAAGTTTTGTTGTTCTTGTTTTTTAGTGACTTTCCTGAAATCTCTAAAGTCTTTATTCCTTTTCATATATGACCATTCAAATCTGCTTACTTAGCTTAATGATCAGCTAATGATTGGACAGAGATTTTCTTAAATGCTTTAAATCAGTAGGTCTTTCGTTATTTATTGAAGATCTTTGTGTGGATGTTGGGGCATGTTTTTAATACTCTGGTAATTTATAACTTTGCTTTAGGCTTCTTTTTCTACTTGCACAAGGCCTTTAGATTTTCTGGGGTTTAGAGATTACGGTTCTAAGCATGCACCCAGCTCTGCAGATCACATAGCCTTCTAATTTCCCAGTAACATGTCAGAAATTTCAAAGCTGCTAAAAGATCTCTCATTTGTCAGATCTTGTTTTTAAGGTTTATAGTCAGCATATTGTTTTCCCAACTGGTATCACTCTTCCAGGAAGTGCAGTGTTAAACAATGCCATTGATTATGTTCAACAAATACCCTGGGTATAGGAATGTTTGCATGGAGTAAGCACTAAATCAGATAAAATAAAAACGAGTCCCAAGAAGTATTCAATAGTCTCTAAGGTTTTGCGTCCCTCTCTCTCCCCAACACTCTTTCGCCCGTCCCCTCCCCCTGGTCCTCCATTAGGTTTCTCCTGTTCTCCTATTAGACCTATAAGTGCAAACATATGGTATCTGTCCTTCTCCACCTGACTTATTTCGCTTAGCATGACACCCTCAAGGTCCATCCATGTTGCTACAAATGGCTAGATTTCATTCTTTCTCATTGCCATGTAGTACTCCATTGTGTACATATACCACATCTTCTTGATCCATTCATCAGGTGACGGACATTTAGGCTCTTTCCCTGATTTGGCTATTGTTAACAGTGTTGCTATGAACATTGGGATACATGTACCCCTATGCATCAGCACTTCTGTATCCCTTGGGTAAATCCGTAGCAGTGCTATTGCTGGGTCATAAGGGAGTTCTATGGATAGTTTTTGAGGAACCTTCATGCTGTTTTCCAGAGTGGCTGCACCAGTTTACATTCCCACCAACAGTGTAGGAGGGTGCCCGTCTCTCCACACTATCGCCAGCATCTATAGTCTCTTGATTTGTTCATTTTAGCCACTCTGACTGGCGTGAGGTGGTATCTCAGTGTGGTTTTGATTTGTATTTTCCTGATGATGAGTGATGTTGAGCATTGTTTCATGTGCCTGTAGGCCATCTGGATGTCCTCTTTGGAGAAGTGTCTGTTCATGCCTTCTGCCCGTTTCTTCACTGGGTTATTTGTTTTGTGGGTGTGAAGTTTGGTGAGTTCCTTGTAGATTTTGGATACTAGCCCTTTATCCGATATGTCATTTGCAACTATCTTTTCCCATTCTGTCGGTTGCCTATTAGTTTTCTTGATTGTTTCCTTTGCAGCGCAGAAGCTTTTTGTCTTGATGAAGTCCCAATAGTTCATTTTTGCTTTCATTTACCTTGCCTTCGGTGATGTGTCGAGTAGGAAATTGCTGTGGTTGAGGTCAGTGAGGTTGTTTCCTACTTTCTCCTCGAGGGTTTGATGGTTTTCTGTCTCACATTCAGGTCCTTCAGCCATTTTGAGTTGATTTTTGTGTATGGTGTAAGAAAGTGGTCTAGTTTCATTCTTCTGCATGTTGCTGTCCAGTTCTCCCAGCACCACCTGCTAAAGAGGCAGTCTTTTTTCCATTGGATACTCTTTCCTGCTTTGTCAAAAATTAATTGGCTGGACATTTGTGAGCCCAGTTCTGGGTTCTCTATTCTATTCCATTGGTCTATGTGTCTGTTTTTGTGCCAATACCATACTGTCTTGATGATGACAGCTTTGTAGTAGAGGCTAAAATCTGGGATTGTGATGCCTCCCATTTTGGTTTTCTTCTTCAAAATTACTTTGGCTATTTGGGGTCTTTTGTGGTTCCATATGAATTTGAGGATAGCTTGTTCTTACTTTGAGACGAATGCTGGTGCAATTTTGATGGGGATTGCATTGAATGTGTAGATTGCTTGATCAAGTGGGATTCATTCCTGGGTTACAGGGCTGGTTTAATGTTCACAAATCCATCTATGTGACACATCACATTAACACAAAAAATGATAAAAACCATGTGATCCTGTTGATAGATGCAGAAAAAGCATTTGACAAAATACAACACCCTTTCTTAATAAAAACCCTTGAGAAAGTTGAAATAGAAGGAACTGACCTAAACATTATAAAAGCAGTTTATGAAAAGCCCACAGCTAATATCATCTTCAATGGGGAAAAATTGAAAGCTTTCCCCTGAGATCAGGAACACGACAGGGGTGTCTACTCCCACCACTGTTGTTTAACATAGTGCTAGAAGTCGTAGCATCAGCAATCAGACAACTAAAGGAAATAAAAGGCATCAGAATTGGCAAAGAAGAAGTCAAACTTTCACTTTTTGCAGATGACATGATACTCTACATGGACAACCTGATAGACTCCACCAGAAGCCTTCTAGAACTGATCAATGAATTCAGTAAAGTTGCAGGGTACAAAATCAATGTGCAGAAATCGGTTGCATTCCTATACACCAATAATGAAGCAGCGGAAAGAGAAATCAAGGAACTGATCCCTTTCACAATTGCACGAAAAACCATAAAATACCTAGGAGTAAACCTAACCAAGGATGTAAAAGATCTACATGATGAAAACTATAGTAAACTTATGAAAGAAATTGAAGAAGACACCAAGAAATCGAAAAACATTCCTTGTTCATGGACCAGAAGAATAAACATTGTGAAAATGTCATTACTACCCAAAGTTGGTAAGTTTCAACCTTACTGCAGAGTTCGGAAAGCGGTGTGAATGGCAGAATAATGAGACCCTCCCTCAAATGCTCACTTAATCTTCAGAACATGTGAATATGTTATGTTACATGGCAAAGGGAAATTAAATTTGCAGATGGGTTTTTGTTTGACAGTTAGCTGACTTTAAGAAAGATTGTCCTGAATTGTCTGAGTGGGCCCAGTGTAAATCCACCACTCCCAGTTTCTGAGGGAGGTTTGTGTGATATGATGTAAGAAGGCCTCAACCCTCCATTGTTGACTTTGAGGTTGGAAGAGACCATGAGCCATGGAATGAGAACATCCTGAAGAAACTTTAGAAGGCAAGGAAACAGATTGCTTCCTAGATCCTCCAGGAAGAAATGCAGTTTTGCCATCATCTTGATTTTAGCCCAGTGAAACCCATGTCAAACTTACAGAAATGTACGATGATAACTTTGTGTACTTTTAAGCTACGAAATTTGTGATAATTTTTTATAGCAGCAATAGAAGGCTAATAGAAAGGAGATCTGTGTAGGATAAATTAAAACTGTTACAAAACTCACTGTTCTTGATTAAATTCAGCTAGGTTTCTTTAATAAACACTCCTTGGGCTGTTGTAATTGTTTGATCATTTCCAGAGTTCTGAAAATTTTGATTTTGAATTTTTTCCCAGTGTTATTGTTGCTTTTATGGAAGAGTGAATCTTTGGAGGTCCTTATTTGCCTTTCCAGAATTGCTTCTATCAGGACAATAGTTTGAAATGGTATTTGTTCAAGTCCTAGGAAATTTTCAGAAAGTTTCCAAATGACACTTATTATAGGAGGCCAAAGGATGGCCATGTAATACCTCAAGCTTTTACCTAAAAAGTTTATGTTAAAGTAATTCCATTTGTCTGTTTAATACATTGGGCTTTCATTTAAATTTTATTTGAGGTGTTCTTTGTTTATTGAAGAAAACACATTTGAAAACTGTTCTCTTTCCCTATCTTTTCACTCAATTCTTATGATCACAAATGAGTTGTATTAAAAAATTGTAGGATGATCACTTTCTTTGTAGAGAGCCATACTTACTCAGCATGAGTCACTGCATTGTTCTAAGCAGAGGTAGCTGACAGTTAATTCCTGATATGAGAACGTATTCATAATAAGGTCATAGTATGAAACTGCCAATCAGCCATGAACTAGTTGACTAAATTTGGATGTGGTAGGGGGAGAAATATCAATCTGAATTGAAGAGACTGGAAAATAATATAAAAAAGACATCTGCAAAGAAGGTCAAGTCCAATAAAAATTTAAAATTGAATACAATCACCTGTTGAGTGTTCTAGCTCAATGTGTCCGCAGAGGTCATCTGGTGTAGTCTCCCCTCCCCATAGAGGTAGCTATGTTGTTCTTAAGTTCCATAGTGAATAGCAATTAGAAACAATTCCATAGCTTTCTGAAATAATTAAAAAAACAAACAGGACAGAGCCAATAGTGAAGTGGAGGACCCACTCCTGAGTGGCCTTGGGCTAGGGACCATATAGGCACCATCCTGGAAACAGCTTGTGACCGTAAGAAAGATGGGACCTTGACACTGATTTCCATGAATTACACCCTCAGACCTATTTAATTTCCACTTCTAATGACAAGCTGTGACCTTGGGGTAACATAATTTAGTATTTCTGAGCCTTGTTTCACTTATCCTGAAAAGAAATGAATACTTATATCTCTGTAGTAGGTAGTTTAACACATAAAAATTGCTAGTACAGGGATGGCACACAGTAGGATTACCTTCTCTGACCTGTTGGATAATGTTTTGGTTGAAATTCCAATCGTATTTTGCTTAGCATGACACCCTCGAGGTCCATCCACTTTGCTACAAATGGCCAGATTTCATTAATTCTCATTGCCATGTAGTACTCCACTGTATATATAAACCACATCTTCTTGATCCATTTTGATGGACATTTAGGCTCTTTCCATAATTTGGCAATCGTTGAAAGTGCCACTATAAACATTGGGTTACACGTGCCCCTATGCATCAGCACTTCTGTATCTCTTGGGTAAATTCCCAGTAGTGCTATTGCTGGGTCATAAGGGAGTTCTACTGATAGTTTTTTGAGGACCATGGGGAGGGGAAGGGGGGAAAAGGAGTTAGGGAGAGGGAGGGAGGGAAATCATGAGAGACTCTTGAATACTGAAAACAAACTGAGGGCTGAAGGAGGAGGGGGAAAGAAGTGGGGTGATGGTCATGGAGGAGGGCACTTGTGGGGAAGAGCACTGGGTGTTATATGGAAACCAACTTCACAATGAACTATAAATTTAAAAAATCCAATCATAGAAATTATAGGCACATCTCAGAGATAGTGTAAGTTTGGTTCCAGATCAGCACTATAATTCAAATGAATTTTCTGTTTTCTCAGCTTATATAAAAGTTGTGTTTACAGTATACTCTAGTTTATTAAGTGTGCAATAGAATTTTGTCTAAAAATGCTTAATTGTAATTTAATCTTAACCTTAATTGGTAACATTTTATCTGTAAAACTTTCAAAGTTGAAATCAGTCCTCTCAAACCCCACTACTGCTTGGTCAGCTAAGTTTATATAGTATTCCAAATCACTTGTCATTTCAAAAATCTTCACAGCATCTTCACCAGGAGTAGACTGCATCTCAAGAAACCACTTTCTTTGCTCACCCCTGAAAAGAAACCTCTCATCCATTCAAGTTTTATCATGAGATTGCAAAAATTCAGTCACATCTTCAGGCTCCACATCTAATTCTAGTTCTTGTACTATTTCCACCAAATCTGCAGTTACTTTCTCCACTGAAGTATTGAACCCCCTCAAAGTCATCCATGAAGATTGGAATCAACTTTTCCCAAACTCCTGGTCATGCTGTGATATTTAGACCCCTTTCTTCCCATGAGTCACAAATGTTCTTAAGGGCATCTGGAAGGGTCAATACTTTCCAGAAGGTTTCCAATTTACTTTGCTCAAATCCATCAAAGGAATCATTCCTTGAAAGTTGTAGCCTTATGAAATTTGCTTCTTAAATAATAATACTTGAAAGTTTAAATTAGTCCTTTACCAATGGGCTGCAAAACAGACATTGTGTCAGCAGGCATGAAAACAAGATACATATCATTGTGCCCCTCCATCAGTGCTCTCGGGTGACCTGATACACTGTCAATGAGCAGTGTGATCTTTTGAAAGAAATCTTTTTATTCTGAGCGTTTCTCTCAACAATGGGCTCAGAATATTTAGTAAACCATGTTGTAATCAGAGGCATTGTGATCCAGGCTTTGTTGTCCCATTTCTAGAGCATAGGCAGAGTGGAGTTAGCATAATTCTGAAGAACTTAGAGTTTTCAGAATGGTAAATGATTATTGGCTTCAACTTAAAATCACCAGTTGTCTTAGCCCCTCACAGGGGAGTCAGCCTGTTTGAAACTTTGAAGCTAGGCATTGACTTCTCCTTGATAACGATGAAAGTTCTCGATGCAATCTTCCAGTATATATGTTTTGTCTAAATTGGAAATCTGTTTGGTGTAAGTACCTTCATTAATTAACGAGCTAGGTCATCTGGATAACTTACTGCAGCTTCTACATCAGCACTCACTGCTTCACTTTGTCCTGTTATACTATGGAGGTGTCGTTCCTTAAACCTCGTGAACAAACTGCTGCTCGCTTCTCACTTTCCTTTGGCAGCGTCCTCACCTCTCTCAGCCTTCCTAGAATTGAAGAGAGTTGGAGCCTTGCCCTGGATTAGATTTTGGCCTGATGGAATGTTGTGCCTGGCTTGATCTTCTAACCAGACCAGTAAGACTTTCTCTGCAATAAGGCTTTTTGCTTTCTTATCACTCATGTGTTCACTGGAGGAGCACTTTTAATTTCCTTCAAGAATTTCTCCTTTGCATTCACATCTTAGCTAACTGTTTGGCATAAGACGCCTCGTTTTCATCCTGTCTTGGCTTTTGACATGCCTTCCTTACTAAGTTTAATCATTTCTAGCCTTTGATGTAAAGTTAGGGATGTGTGACTCTTCCTTTCTCTTGACCATTTAGAAGCATTGTGGGGTTATTAAAGGTTCCGATTTAAATATTGTTTTTTTTTTTTTGAAGCGAGGCAATATTGTTGTGTCTAAAGAAACAGAGACAGCCCGAGAGATGGGGAACGATGGGGGAATGGCTGTTTGATGGAGCAGCCAGCCCATTCATAGCATTTACCCACTAGGTTTACCGTCTTGTACGGGTGCAGTTTGTGGAACCCCAAAATAGTTATATAGCATCTTTAGTCACCATAGTAGGTATAATAACATATAATAATAATGTAAAAGTTTAAAATATTATGAAAATTACCAAAATGTGACACAGAGACATAAACTGAGCAAATGCTGTTGCAGCGATAGATTTTCTGGATTGCCACAAAGTTTCAATTTATAAAAAGCATAATATCTGCAAAGTGCAATAAAGCAAAGCACAATAAATGGAGGTGTGCCAGTAGTTTCTGCTAGAAGAAGTGATATATGAATCCGTAGAAATAGTGTGATGTCATTTATTGTATGCATACATGTAGCCATTCTATTAGGGTAATAATATGTAGATGGCTTTCATAGTAGTCTTTTATTTTTAAAAGAATTAGTTTGACTACATGAAAACATCCTTTATCCTTTATATACAAAGTAAATAAACAAACCAATGAGTGATTCTCCTTCTTAACATATGCCCAGTTGATGTTGGCTGGTTCATCAGTCATGTGCTTAGCATATCATTCTTAACCCTGCCCTATTGCTCACCCCAGAGATGTTTGGCAATGTCTGGGGAAACTTCCGTTGTCACAGCTTGGGTGGGGGTGATCCTTCATGTCCACAAAAAAGAATACTCTGATCTAAAGTGTCAATACTACCAGTGTTCTGACCCCCCACCATTTATCTTAATTAATGGGACTGACTTCCTGTATGATACACGCCTCTTTGATTTAAGCTTCAAGTCTTTCTGTCTGTAGCATCTTTGGCTTATCTGAATACTTTCTGAAGTGTATCAAATGCTCTTCTTTTCCTCCCACTTTCTATTGGCAGATTGTTGAATCTGCCTTAAGACCCCCTGATTAGCTCTGCAGTTGAGACAGAGCAAAATTAAATAGGCCAGACCCACGTGCCCAGGTTACCACAGGGGCCAGACCACCTCTCCTACCAGCACATCTGCTCCATGTTTTCCTCCTCAGTTAGTGTAGAAGGACTGGGATGAGTGACTGGGGTGGAGAGAGGTGAGAAAATTACTATCACTGGGGTCATAGGTCCTAGGGAAGGGGGGATGTTTGTTTCAAAAGTTTACTTTCTTCCTTTCCTAAAACACCTTTTCCTCCTCTTCTTTCTGGAAAAATGGGAGGTTATGGATTTTACAAAAAGTTAACATCGCCATTTTACTTCCTAATTCAATGTTTGTTTAAGCAAAAGCTTTACTGATCTTGTCCTTTGCCTATCTGAGTTGGAGCAAAATGGTGGTGGGTGGGGAGAGGTTGGTGCAGAAGCCATCTGTTTAATGTCCCCAATGCACACTGGAGTCCAGAGGGATGCCCTTTGGGTGGGAAGATGCCAGCCTCGTGAAACTCTGGAGGGGGGAGCTCGAGGCGGGGAGGAAGTGAGGCTGCAGCAGGCATGTCCATTCAAGGCATGTGCAGGGAGGTGCCCCATGGAGTTGCCCAAAGGGCCACCCCATCACCCCCCAAAGAAGCAGCACTTGGCAGATGGACAGAGGGCATAGAAACTGGTTAGCTTTAGTTTGGAGGCATAAGGGCACAGCCAACAAAACAAGAATCTTGTCCTGTTTCTTCAACCTTCTTATCACAAACTGGAGGAGATAGTTCTTGAAGAGACAGGAAGGAGTCCCCTCAGAGGAGCACTCCCTCTTCCCTCCCCTAGGATTAGTCAGGGGCCCACTTGACCCTCCCATGTAGACTGGGCAGGAAAGGAGACTTAAACAGGCTTTAAGACTGAAATTTTCAGTGGGGCTGCGTTTATAAACTGGAAATCAGAAAGTCATGAATACATTTTGGGAAGAGATAGGAAAGAGAGATTCCAGGGGTCAGCAAACTTCTTCTGTAAAGGGGCAGATATTAAATGATTTAGGATTTTTGGTCTGTATGTTCTCAGTTGGAACTCCTGAGCTCCGCAGGGGAGCGAGAAAGCAGCGATAGATGATATGTAAATGAAATGGGCATGGCTGGGTTCCAATAAAACTTTACTTATGAACACAGGCATTTGGCCAGATTTGGTGAGTGGGTGGTAGTTTGCCAAGTCCTGCAATAGCGTGTTCTTGAAGTCGCAGAGTGGAAACATAGAACTGTTCATGTTGTGTATTCCATCAGCTCCAAGCTCCCTTAAAAAATCAGTTTCAATTATACCTACAGATTCTGCCTAACCCTGTCCCCTTTCCACAGCCGTGCTGGCTGGGTGGGTGCCCACCCTCTTCTGAGCTCCAGATCCTCTCACCCACAGACTTGTGGGATCTCATGTGCTCTTTCTGCACTCAGTCTCGTGGGTAGATCTCAAACTGACAAAGTCATACACTTTTGTTTGTGTCAACAGTTTTAGCCCAAGGTGTTTTCCATACATCGGGTAGCTAATAAAACTTCTTGAATTAAAAAGAACAAGAAATGAACTTTAAAGATAGAAGGTGTACTAGTTTTTATGCAAATTAACTCCAACTTAGTGGCTTAAAACAACAGACATTTGTACCTTGCAGTCTCTGTGGCTCAGAAGTCCAGGCACATTTTGGCCAGGTCCTCTGCCAGGGGCTCACAAGTCTGCAACCAAACTGTTGGCCAGGGATGGGGTCTCCTCTGGGGCTTGACTGGGAAGGATCTGCTTCCCCACCAGCATGATTGTTGGTAGCATTCAGTCTGTTGCAGGTGTAGGACTGAGAGAGCTTCAGTTTTCTGGTGGGTGTCAGCCAGGGGTGGCCCTCAGCCCCTTGCCACATGGACTTACTCAACAGGGTTGCTTTCATCATCAAGCCTGCAAGGACAGTCTCTAGAGCAGATCAGCTAGCAAGATGGAACCTTGGACAACATACTATAGTAAGTACCAAAGTGACATGCGGTCACCTTGGCTGCGTTCTGTTAGTTTGAAGGAAGTCACAGGTCCTGCTCACACATAGGGAGAGGGAAGTGCACAGAGAGAGAAGACTAGGAGTGGGGGTCATGGTCACCTGGAGTCTGTCTATACAGATGGCAAGATCTTCAGATGAGTTCTGCAACACACTTACTGGGGTGGATTAAATAGCAACAAGAGGGGAGGTCTTGTGAGGCCCTCAGCCTTCACCTGCCTGAGTGTGAGCGGTGGAGACAAATGCACTGGTCTCCAGAATCTCCTGCAGGGGTGTCGTCTCCATGTCTCCCCGTCCGTGGCTGACCCAGACAAACCTGATGGGGAGTTTCCTCACAGGATTTGCTTAGTCCTCCAGGAAAACACTGCTACTTTTGAAGGGATTTTAAGGTTTCCAACTAACTGGAAAACTATCTCCCATGGAAACTATGATACCTGGCTCCTTTATCTGGACAATCAAACTCCCAGACTGTCATGTTCTTCCACACAGGGAAACTGAGGCACAGGACCAGAGACTCCGGAGGCAGCTGACATGCTGGGACAGTGCTCCGGGTCTTCTGGGGGCATACTCTGGCATTCGATTCCCCACGTCATGCACATGCACTTTCTCCTCCAACTGTAGAAGATATCAGAGAAGTCTTGAACATCATTCAGAGTGACTGGTTCTAAGGAGGAGAAAATTGATGGAGACCATTATAACTGTTCATAGCAAATACGTTCCAAAAAGATTGTCTTAAAGAGAAACTCAAAGTATTTTTTTCTGGCATTGACTTTTGGACCACTGCCCATATTTTTCATGAAAAGTATGTATTTTTCAATATTACTCACTACAACAGGGAGAAATTTGGGTATTAGCCATCTGTGAACACCTCGTAGAATTATTTACAATCAAGATGGACTGCTAATTCTCCTTTTAACCAAAAGGATGTGTTTTTGACTTAGGACTTGCACATGCTAGCAGTAGTTTGGGGATGTGGCGAAGGGATTAAACCTGCAGCTATTTTGAACAACATGTGGGAACTATTTCAAACGAATCCTCACTGCGAAGTGGTGGAGCAGTGGTCCTCAGGTGTGAGTGTGCACGACACCCAGAAGGAAATGTTATTTAAAATATAGATCCCAGCACTTTGCTCCCAGATTCTGATTCCCTAAGTCTGCTAACATATTCTGGAATTGTCTTTTTTAAAAATTAATAGTTTATTACCAAGTTGGTTTCCATATAACATCCAGCGCTCTTCCCCACAAGTGCCCTCCTCCATGACCATCACCCTCCTTCTTCCCCCCTCCCTCTTCAGCCCTCAGTCTGTTCTCAGCATTCAAAAGTCTCTCATGATTTGCCTCACTCCCTCTCCCCAACTCTTTCCCCCCTTTCCCATTCCCATGGTCCCCTGTTAGGTTTCTCTTGTTAGACTTATGAGTGACAACATATGGTATCTGTCCTTCTCTGCCTGACTTACTTCGCTTAGCGTGACTCCCTCTAGGTCCATCCATTTTGCTACAAATGGCCAGACTTCATTCTTTCTCATTGCCATGTAGTAAGCCATTGTGTATATACCACATCTTCTTGATCCATTCATCAAGTGATGGACATTTAGGCTCTTTCCATGATTTGGCTATTGTTGAAAGTGCCGCTATGAACATTGGGGTACACGTGCCTCTATGCATCAGCACTCCTGTATCCCTTGGGTAGATCCCCAGCAGTGCTATCGAGAAGAGATAGAAAATCTGAACAGACCCATAACCAGTGAAGAAATCGAATCCGTTATCAAAAATCCCCCAAAGAATAAAAGTCCAGGGCCAGAGGCATTCCCAGGGGAGTGCCACGAGACATTTAAAGCAGAGTTAACACCCATCCTTCTCAAGCTATTCCAAAAAATAGAAATGGAAGGGAGACTTCCAGACTCATTCTATGAAGCAAATATCACCTTGATTCCTAAGCCAGACAGAGACCCAACAAAAAAAGAGAACTACAGGCCAATATCCTTAATGAATATGGAGGCAAAAATACTCAACAAGATACTAGCAAATCGAATTCAGCAGCAAATAAAAAGAATTATCCACCATGATCAAGTGGGACTCATTCCTGGGTTACAGGGCTGGTTCAATATTCACAAATCCATCCATGTGATCCATCACATTAACAAAAGAAAGGACAAAAACCATAGGATCCTGTCGATAGATGCAGAAAAAGCATTTGACAAAATACAACATCTCTTCTTAATAAAAACCCTCGAAAAAGTTGAAATTGTCTTTTTAACAAGCTTTCCAGGTGAGGGGTCACAAGTGGCACGGAGCCCCTCGGGGAGGAACCCCGACGCCTCACTCCTCCATCCAACACCTTACCTGGTATCGATGGGAAGCTAAGGTCCACAGATGCTGGGTGATGGGCCCAAAGGTGGGCGGTTCCTAAGAGTTGGAACTCCCTTCTCAGGTCGGTAGCTCTCCATTATTTCATCGTATCTTCCAGAAGGATTTAATTTGATTTATATTTTGAGGAGAAGAGACACTGCAAGAAGATGGCTTAAAGTAGAATTTGGCGAAAGTCCCAAGATGATAATTTTACAAAAGCAAAACTTTTTTAAAAATTTAACTGCTATTAATTGATTCAGTGTCTGAATGGATTCCTTGCAAGTTGGTTGGAGTGACAGAGGGAGTCACAGACAGAGACACAAAAGAAAATGGGTTCTTTCCTGGCACAGTGCGCTTTGTCACTACTGCTCCCCAGTTCCCTGTAGTGTCAGCCTGGTGCCTATCAGAGATCTGGCCCTTGTCACCCACCTCACCCACCCACCTTGTCACCACCCACCTTGTCACCACCTACTCAGCAGCAGGCATCATGGTCATGCTTGGCACTGGCCTTGACGCTGCCCATGGATACTTGTCACAAGACTGGCACGTCTGTGGTGTGAGGCACTGGGACTTGTGTGGTGTGACCCACGCTGTCAGGCCACAGCGGTCCTGGCTGGGTTTGGGCATGCTCTGTGTCTACCTTCGTGTTCTAAAATGGTATTCCCTCCCCGCTCCCAATTTGATCTTAATTCTGAAAATCAACATATTTGATAGCAGAGATAAAACTAAAACAATATAATTAATTGTCATACTGGGTGAAAACATCATTCTGGTGAGACATTAAATCAGAAGTTAGTTGTTTTCAGAAAGCAGAAAAAATATGGCTTTGTCGGGGAAAAGTTAATTGGGCAATGCAGCTTAATTTCCTTCCTGTAACCTCAGAGAAAACCTGAGTAAGTGGATCATCAGGGAAAGCACCCTGGGAGCTCCGTGTGAACGCGGGAGCTCCTGGGACCTGTCTGGACAGGACTGGCTCCTGCAAGAGAAGGGACAGGAGTGGCAAAGGGCCCTGTGTCACCGTGCCTGAGACGGGGCACCCTGAACACCGGCACACACCTGCTCCAGATCCTATAACACGGCCCCCCTGCCTTTTATCATCAGATGATAGAACCTTCCTTCTGAAGATGGCAGCGTTCCAAAGTGACTCCCGGCCAAGGTGTGCCTCCTTCCAAGTCCCACAGTTCACACGGGGCTCAGGACTAAAGCGGACGGCTATGCTGCTCAGTCTGGCTTGGACCTCAAGGGCCAGGGGCGCCCGTGCCTGCTCCCTGTGTTGTAATAACACTTCGCAAGGTATCTTGGGGTGTGGCGGAGCTGAGATGCGAGAATGATTCATGAAAAGACATCGCGGGCTGGAGCCTTGTTCCTATGGGATTCCCACGTTATGTGGGAAAATGTTGGGCACGCGGTACACACCGAGGCCAGGGCCAGCTGTGTGGCTGCCGGACTGTGAGCGCTTGGCCCCTGCGGGCGGGCCCAGGGTCAGGCTCTCCGGGTGGCGCCGCCCATGCAGGCAGGAGCCATAAGGAGCTGCTGGCGGCTGTGTCAAATAACCCATTTTTAGTAGTCCTCTAGTTTTTATATTTCCAGCATGACTGAATCTTCAAAAAGGTTGGGAAATTTCAAAGCTGGACAGGACCAATTTGTATCGTCCGTCCAGGATATTGTAAGACAAACAAGAGAGCCTGGAGAGCGTTGTGATGACCGTATCTGAGGCAGCTGCGTACTTTAAAGATAAGTTTTGGAGCTGCTATCAGCATATGTCATAAAACGGAGGATGGTGGAAATTTGGTTTCATGTTACAGTTAAAATTTTTTATGTTTAAAAATATATTTTAAATTAAAATTTTTACTGTGTAGTTTTCTAACGTGAGATTTGGAAACCGGATCGTAGCTCTTTGGCAAAAGATAATTTGAGTATTTAATTTAAGATTTGGTGTGATTTTGTTGTAATGCATGCGTTGGCAGAAATAATGGAAGTTGATTAGTTTTTGAAAAAAAGACACATTGAGCCTATTTTACTTTTCTCTAAAAGGCTTAGGGTGATATTAATTTGTGGCTCAGGACCCTCTGCACTTCGATATGAACGTTTCCACTGTTTATTAGTGCAGGCCTCTTGTTCCAGTGGCAGGACGCCACCGGCTTTTGTTTTAAATTAATTTTGGTTATGAGGTAAGTGGGAAAGATCAAATATTTTTTCTATATCTGCTATTCTGAATCCTTGTTACTGACGCTCCATTAATAAAACCGACTGGTTGGCCAACCCAGTGGAATTTACATATGAAAGTGGTCGCGAAATCTGAAACCCCTACTTATCTCAGCCTAGATCTGAGGACAAATATCCTGGATTTGAATCCAAATCTAACTCTTTTTTTTTTTTTCATAACTGACTTTTCATATATATTTTTAAGGCACAGAGAGGTTTCTTCTTTAATGGACCTTTTTGGGGGAATGTGTGTGGACTTGGATGTGACGATTTTCCTTCCTAGCTCCATGGACAACGCAGCGGGTGGCCAAGGGGAAGGCAGGGTCTCCCCATGGTTCCAGAGCCTGGCACTCCTGCCACATGGCAGGAGCTTGATGATATTTGTAGAATGATTAAATGAAATGTTTGGTGCTTTCATTTTTTAATCAGTCAGCTGATAAAGAAGACGGAGGAACTTTGGGAGAAGGTGTGCAGGCCTGAGACACCAGTCATCTGTCCTTCCGTGGCCCTGCCCCCCCAGCCCTCCCCTTGGTCCTCGCCTGGGGAACCGTCATTGGGGAACATGTTTAAAAGTGCTCCTGAAACCAACCTAAATGTCCTTCTCTTTAAATAACATATACATATATATGTACAGGTATGAGAACATATATAAAACATATCTATAATAAAATAACACATAATTTTATATACTTTCCTCCTGGAAAAGCAAACCGTTTAAAACAAGTAATCTGATTACTGGATGATTTGGTGACTTCGAAACCTGTAAGGCCTGGGTTCCCAGCCCCTGTGTTCCCACTTTTCAATAAAAATAAGAACGCTCTAAGGAGAACAGAATGGTCTAGCCATCAGTATTCTTGTCCTGCTTCTATTTTCTCATTTTTAGAACAGTGTTAAACGTGTATTACTTTTATGCATTGCAATTAATCAGGCAAGAACCCCAATAAATGTCATCTCACGGAATGGATTGAGGCCGCGAGGGCCTTGCCAGGTTCCCCTCCTATCAGCAGCGTGAGAACCTTCCCAGGGTGTTTGGCAGGCTGGGAACCGGCGGTGCGCTGTGTCACCTGGCGGCTGTGGGCCCGTCCCTGGGAGGCCACCCCGCTAGCCCTTTGCGGCTCACTTCTCGGCGTCCCGGCCCACACGGGGCAGCTTTCCCACACGCGGCTCCGGCACTTGGCCTCCTGGGGATTGTGAAACCTGTTTACTGAATGGGTCTCGCAGCAAGCTGTGGATTCTGCATTTCCCACGAAGCCCTGCCCTTTCTGTGAGGGTGGATAATTAGTTCATAGGGTTTAATTTTGCCGTGTGGCCTGCCAGAGCTTTGAACGCTCTCACTTTCTAAGGGTTGTTGCTGGTCACCCTGAGGATTGCAGTGCAGCTGCTGATGCCTTTTCTCCTCTTGGGAATCCGAAGCGATTTGATGGCCCTCATCCGGTGTGCCTTTATTTAACAAGCTCACGGATCGAACCGCGCGTGTTTCACCCCTTACAGCAACACGCTGCCCAAGATAAAATAGGAATAAAACAACTGCCACTTGCCCTCACCAGATCTCCTCCTCCTTGTCTGTCTCACAGCCCTTTCTGTCCTGCTCCAGACAGAACTCTGGCTCCGAGTTCAGAGCCCTGTGCTCTGCGCGGGGGAGGGCATCCTTGCTTATCTGACTCCATTGTGATTCATGGGTAGAATCTTCTGTCCTGTCAAAATGCTTATGAATTTGTGGAAAGCACCCATTTGGGGATTGTTTTTTTTTTTCTTTCTTCAGAACTCACATATAACCCAATAAGCTCTGGATTATGTGGGGACTGGCACAATCTAGAAAAAGCAGACATCTCCGGACTTATCAGTGTTTGAGAGATACACTTTGCCTTCTTTATCTTGATATGCCTTTGCCGGAACCTCAAGAAATCCACTCTCTTAGCCGGAAAACAGATGGCCCCCAGGAACTATTAGTCACCGAGATGAAACAAAATGTCCGCTAGAATGTACTTTCTATGCTTTGATTCCCCAACTGCCCTCGGGCTTCCTTGGGAAAGGAGAGGGTGACCGGAAGACCCGGAGAGTCAGGGGGAGGGTGTGCTGGAGGCATGGGGGCAGACACCCACTCAGCTCAAGGCATAGGAAGGCGGCCCTTCACTCCTTTACTCATCATTCTGTTTTCTGATGCAGTATATTGGTTTTTAGTGAAGAACAATTAATAAAACACATTGGAGTAAACCTTGATTTTCTCTTTGTGCTGGAAACTCAAGAAAATGGAATCAGGTGTTCTGTTTTTTCATATTGTCCTGCCGTTTCCCCCTGGGTTTATTGATTCTAACTATTTATCCATTCTAACCTCATTTCTAATAAGGTAGGTTGTAGCTTATACATACATAAACGACCAAGATTTTACTGCTATTGGTGACGATGTCAGAAGAAGACGTTAGATATTCTTTAGTGATGCCTTTCGCTTTCAATGTTACTGTCACTTCTGGTGATGACATGGATTCACTCCTCTGTTCACTCGGTGTCTGTGGAAGCCATGCGAGGGACCAGGCAGCGCTCTAGGCACGGGACATGGTGAGAAACGCAATCACTTCCTTGTGCTGGCAGAGCTTGCGGTCGTGAGACGGGGAGTGGACTGAGATGTGGCCAGAAAAATGCTGGCTGTGCTCTCAAGGTCAATTGTATGTCTTCCTCTCTGAAACTTGTTGTTGGTACATACATCATCTATGTACACAATATGATACAGTAGTAGAGGTACATGCATTCATTTAAAATGAATAGTTATCTATATATTGGGCAGATCACTTCAACTGGTTTTTATGGATAAGTAATTAGGATAAAATAGATTTTGAGCACTTTGGTCTGGAGGATGGGCAATGAATCAGAAGGTCAGTCAAAAGGCTGAAAGGCTTGGGATCATTTATCTTAAAGTAACAACAGCTTTTACTAAGCCTTGAAATATGTGCTGTACGTGTCATGCGCACCTGACTTCCAGGTCCCAGCACCTGCAGCTCCTTTTGTGTGGAGCATTCTTGCTCAGCCTTCACACCTGATCCTTCTCTGCTCGGCTGAGCTGTCCTCCCCTGAGTCTTTGCAGGCCCAAGCGGTGCCTCCCACGTTCCTCGCCGAGCATAATGGGAGCCTTTCAGGGTGCTGACGGCTGTGGCTGACGGCGGGCTGCTAACTGATGAGGGCGCCTCTCCAGGTCAGCACGGACTGCTCTGTGTGGTCAGTCTCCGCTGCTTGGATGTGTCCCGTTCTGGGAGAGTGCTCCACTGTGTCTGTCGAGGCCTGGGGGTTCTAGTTCCCGTTAGCTGGAGAAAGCGTTGAGGAAGACAGAGGGAGGCAGCAAAGAGGGCGTTGCTGTCCCAGGATGAGGTAAAGGGCACTGGTCACACAGGAGCAGCCGCAGTGCGACTCTGTGGGGGAAGTCGCTAGAGATGTCTGAGGCGAAGAAGAAGAAGAGTCCAACTCAGTGCAAGACGTCAAAGGGGGCACGTCCACTTTTGTGTCTTTTTTGAGGGGTTATAACACACAGAGATAATATTAAGACAAATTTGGGATGAAATAACACTTAGCCCTTCTGTTAGGTAAGGCTTAAAAAGATTTAGCTTTTCAAGTCCTCAGATTGAAAATTTTAGCCTTTTTGGCTGCACTGACAGTTCTTGAATTCATATATGTAATTTTTGATTTCAGTTATTTGATCTAATTGTCATGCTTAACTCTAGGGTCTTGTTGGACAACCTTCTGGGCAGCTATTCAACCAGTAGCCTGTCTCTCCATTATTTTTTGTTTTTAACTTTGTTTTTATCCTTGATTTACTGCAAAACATTCTGGGTATATGACAAATGTGTGAGATAGAGAAAATCACTAGAGGGGCTTGGGGTCACTGATAAGGAAAATGAAACCATGGGTAGATAATGAGCCCCTGGGAGCCAAGGCCCCCTCTCTGCAGTCCTCTTGAAAATATGTCTGCTTTTGTGTTTGTTGTCCCTTGTCAGCATCTGGACTAGGGGACATCACTGGCGCACCTACTAAACCATCTGTGAAATGGTAAAGGAAGACGGCGTGACGTGGTGTGAGGTGTGGGAATGGCTGTCTTCCTCACTAGTTCACTCCAGAGTCCTGATGGGCCTGGGCGTGTTCATTGCCTGAGAGGTGCCCAGTGAGCATGCCTGGGGGACGCCATCCCTTGGGGACAGAGGCAGGACTTCAATTACTGTGATGACAGAGTCTCAAAGAACAAGTAAAACAACACAGTACACAACATTTCCTTCATGTATCCCTATAGTCTATTGTCTGGAAACACCCCTAGGTTTCCTCCTACGCTGTTTGCCTTCTTCAGGGCACTAGTGAGGGCAGACAGTTGTGGTAACAAACACTTCTCATATGTCAGGGGTTTAACACAAAAGTTTCTTCCTCCCCATCCTATAGATTTGGGAATGGGAGTGGAGGTGTGGGTTGGGAAGTGTTTAAACTCCACATAGTCACTCGGGGATCCAGGCTCTTCAACCAGGAGATCGGCCATTGTCTAGGGTAGGTCTTCCCAGGCTCAGCACTGCTGATATTTTAGGCCAGATAAACATTTGCTCTGCGGGGCTGCCCGCAGAGTTGTAAGATGTCCAGCAGCATCCCTGGCCTCTACGTCATAGTTGTCGGGAGCACCCCGCCTGGTTGTGACAACCAAAATGTCTCCAGAACTTGCCAAATGTCCCCAGGGGGAAAACTGCCCCTAACTGAGAACCGGTTGTGTGGGGCCTCAGCATTGTCCCTGGCTCGGGTGCAGTGGCCAGCAGGTAGGAGAAGAGAGAGCATGAGGGGTCACAGGGGAGGTGTGAGGAGGGTCAGAGCTAGAAATTCTGTGTCGCCCTCATTCCATTGCCCAGACACAATTCTATGGCCCCACAAAAGAGGCTGGGAAACACAGCGAAGCTCTGAAAGAAACATAGAAAGAAAAATCCTAAAAGATAGAGGTAATATTTTGACTTAAAACAACAATAGCTTATTTATTTCTGAATGTATCAACTCTGTACAAATGGTATCTATCTTCATATATTTCTGAGTTTTTCTTCCTTTTAAACTTCAGTTATTCAGCTGATATATTTTACATATGTTGTGTGTGTGTGTGTGCATGTGTGTGTGTACACATGTAGATACAAATGTTTTTCTCCACAGAATTTCTTCTCACAATGTAATTATCAACAAAAGCAGCAGAAGTTGATATGATATCTAATAAAAACCAAGTCAAACCAGACAGTTGATCCTTCCTGCTGGAACATGAATGGAGGCATATTTAATCACTGTAAGAAATCCTTCAGAGACCTGGAATAGGATGATTCGGGATGGAGGGAGAAATGACCTCAGGCAGGTGCTTGAGAGCTGGAGATTTCCATGTTCTCCTGAATGTGGTGAGGGAGGAAGGATTATATGCACGGTATAAAATCTGTAAGGAAGTGTGCTATTGGGAGGAGCACTGGCCAAAAACATGGTACTTGTGATCTAGTGTATTATAATAATTTATGGCCTTTTGGGGGGATGGATGTGGCCCTTAAAAACATAGGTCTAACTACTGGACAAGTGACAACATTCACTGACTATTCATTCCATGCAGACTGTTGTACTGGGCGTAGAGGCGGGTAAAAGGAAGGAGAAGTCATGGCCCATGTACTCCAGGAATTTACAGGCAGAGAGATTATATACACGTGCCAGTGACTATGGGTCACTTTGGGTGCCTGCCAGATAATATACACATTTGCCGTTCGCCCTGTCTCCCCACATTTTCCACTAAGTATCTCACACAAAATAAGTAGGACAGTTTGAAAGAGTTTTTCCTCAAATAAACAAGTGTTTTGTGTCCTTTATGATACATTCCAGACCACTTACATGGGCACAAAGAGACGGATAGAATACGTTTTGAATAAACTGAATCAGTATGGATTATCAGTTGGGTGGTTTGGTTTCTCCCCACTCTCCTCCATCACCCATAAAGTCTACAAAGACCCCCCGTCAGTCAGGTTTCTGCCTCAGTTTTCCAAGCTGCTTTGCTTGCATAGTTCCAGCCAGGATCAGCGGGAACCTGACTGAGGGTGGTCCCTGGCTGCTGCTGAGGGCCGTCTCTGATTTGCAGGTATTTGGGACTAGTTAATTCAGAACGGACTGGGTCAGCTCTGTCATGGGAAGGACTCTGTTTTTATTCGGGGAGGAGATACTGCTCCTCTGAGAGCAAAGCTTGCTTCACAGTAGCGTCCAGAGCAGAGGACCACGCAGTCTTAGGGTCCTAAGTTTGGGTCCTGCTGGTCTTCGCCTTTGTTACACAGGAACAGAAACGAAGCCCGTGAGGACTGCTTTGGTCTCCCCTCTCCTTTCTTTCCCATCCTCATCTCTGCGGAGACTCTGTCAATTATTTAGCAGCCAAGGTGTTACAGGCAAGGTCCAGGTGGTCACACACTTCCGCCTGTGACCAGAGCAAAGGGGGCTGGAGCTAGGTCATGGGCACTCAGGCTTTTAAGCACCTTTAGTTATTTTGTTTGAATCCGTGAAGTGAAATAGTATAATACCCACTCAGGTCAACATTAGTGAAACCCTTTCTATTTTTGGAATGTGAATTCCTTCACTTCCCAAGTTTCCTGTGATGCGGGGTGATCTGTGTAAGCTGATCGGTTCCCAAAAAGCTAACTAAAGAATAATCTGAAAGAGAGCCCCTCAAGCAGACTAGCAAGTGTTTTTGGGCGTGGGTCCGAAAACTGTTTTGTTTTAGTTACACAGTGTTCTGTTTCTTTTAATTAAAAATTTTTTTAAAATGTTTTTTATTTATTATTGAGACAGAGAGAAACAGACTATGAACAGGGGAGGGTCAGAGAGAGGAGACACAGAATCCGAAGCAGGCTCCAGGCTCTGAGCTGTCAGCACAGAGCCTGATGCGGGGCTCGAACTCATGAAAGGCGAGATCATGACCTGAGACGAAGTCAGGTGATCAAACGACTGAGCCCCCCGGGAGCTCCCACAGTGTTCTGGTTTTTAATAGCTGTGGTCTTGTGAGAAAAGCTGACATTTACTGAGATCCTCGACTTCTCCAAAGCACCCTGATTAGAGTTATCTTGTTAAAATCTCATAAGGAAACCAGTGAACTGAGTGCTTTTTAATATCCGCATTCTGGGAATGAAGAAACTGCAGAAAGGAGCTCAGGTTGCCGACAGCTACAGAGTGGGCTCATCTGGGGACCAAACTCTGAATCCAGCTCCACGTGCTGAGCTTGGCTTACGTGCTCGCAAGGGTTTCAGTGAGGCCAGATCGGTGGGGCAAGAGCTTACAGGTAACCCCGCAATTACTTGGTAAGTTAGTTCCTCCCATCCTCCTTTTCTACTCAGTTTCTCAACAGCATTTTGTTCCTGGAAAGTTCTAGCTGTTTAGCAAGCGTGTATACTTCCTTACTTCTTTGTGAGACCATCACGGAGGAAGTGCACTCTTAGAGCACGAGGGGGCCTGGTGTCCTGCAGCTTCTCTTGACATCATTGATGTGCATTCTTACGGGAGCCAGTGAGGGCCCAGCGTCGGGCACAGCACACCCAAGGATGGGCGCGGAAACAGGGCGGTCCGCTGGAGCCGACTTTGTGGGTTCTGTCCCTCCTCCTCCCCCTCACTCCCCACCGAAGTCCTATGTCGAAGACTCACTCCTAGTGTAACAACTGAAGATAACTAGGGTTAGATATGGTCATGAGGGCGGACCCAGGAGGGGTCTGTGTCCTTTTAAGAGGAGGAAAGACAAGAGTCCTCACACCAACTCTGGGGGCACAGTGAGAAAGAAGTCATCGACACGCCAGGAGAAGGGCCCTCTCCAGACTCAGGATCTGCTGGTACCCTGACCTTGGACTTCCGGACACCAGGACTGTGAGATATAAATGTCTGTTGTTTACGTCACCCAGGCTATGGTACTCACAGTGGCCCAAGCTGACTAAGACAGTGAGTGTAATTCTGGACACTCAGGAAAGCCCTACTTGTAACAGGTAGATCTACACTGGCATTTAACATCAGTGTTACTTTTGGCAGGCCCTGGAAACCTGTCTTTTTAAAAACCTCCTCAGGGGCGCCTGGGTGGCTCAGTCGGTTAAGCATCCTGCTTCAGCTCAGGTCATGATCTCACAGTTCGTGGGTTCGAGCCCCGCATCGGGCTCTGTGCTGACAGCTCAGAGCCTGGAGCTGCTTCGGATTCTGTGTCTCCCTCTCTCTCTGACCCTCCCCTGCTCACACTGTCTCTCTCTGTCTCTCAAAAATAAATAAAAAAAACATTAAAAAAATACCTCCCCAGCGAATTGTAAGGCTCCATCAGATTCAGAACACATTCACCTAGGTTGGGGGTGGGCAAATGTTTTTCCATAAAGGGGCAAATCGTGAATGTTTTCAGCTTTGAAGATTACTCAGCTCTGATGCTGTCACATGAAAGTGGCCATAGGGTCAGCGTTAAGTGACAGACAGGTAGGTCTGACAACCTCTGGCCTAGATGATCATATTTGTACCGGTCAGCTGAGGTTACTGTAACAAAATGCCACAGACCCAGTGGCTTAAACTACAGACATTTATTTTTTCACAGTTCTGGAGGCTGAGTCCCAGATCTAGACCTGGTGGGGTTGGTTCCTGGTAAAGACTCTCTTCCTGACTTGTGGATGGTCACCTTCTCATTTGGTGCTCAAATGGTGAAAGGAAAGAAGAATTCTTTGGTGTCTCTTCCTATAAGGACACTGACTTTACTGGCTCAGGGTCCCACCCTTAAGATCTCATGTAACCTTAATTATCTCCTAAAGATCCTATCTCCTAATACCGTCACACTGGGGTTGGGGCTTCGAGGTATGAATGTGGGGGTGGGGACCACGAACATTAATTCTATATCAGTACTCCGTAGTCCATGGCCTTTTTGAGGATTGGGTTTGGGTTTAATAAGTTTTTACTCGACAGACATTTATTAAACATGTAAACAGGCAACATGACAGGTACTGGGTAGACAAAATGTCCCTACTCCCAAACAGTTCATTTACAATAGTAGTTTCCAAAGAGACTGATGCTCAGACTTTATCTCAGGTGTGTTAAAAATGCAGCTGCTCATTCATCACCCACACGCCTAGTCCTGCTCTCTGGAGAGGCAATTGTAATCTGCACTTCTTATACAATATTCATGTGCGATTTAAAAAAAATGGTATGGACTCTGGATATAGGAAATGTTTGTGAGCTGACTTAAGGGCTGTGCTCTACTCAACGGCACTGTATGGTTCCTGTGGAAAGAACCCTTCACTTAGAATCAGGAAACCCATGTGTGGAACTTGGTCGCTAGTTACGTGACTCTGGGCAAGGTACGTGATCTACCTGGACTGCGTCCTCGTGTTTCGTGGGGGAAAATACCTACTCAGGAGGATCGTCATCATAAAGTAATACATGAAAGAATTTTGAAAACGACAAGCAGTGCTCACAGTAATTGTTGTTGTGATATTATTGTCACAAATCAAATCTAGCCTTACTCCCAAGAGTCATTCACACGGCCTCCGGACCCGACAACTGTCTTGGTGCAGTCAGATGGACACTGGGTGGTGTTTCGGGATAGGAACAAGGCTGTGGAGAGAACATTTCTACTTCTTTATCATCCCACCTTCATCACAACCTAATTACAGCTGAAGTGAGCTACTAACAAGTATCCTTTGGTGATACTTACTAGAATTCTGCCAGTTCTTAGAAGCGCCACTGAAATAGTACTTTCTCGCTCAGATTTCACTTTCCTATTAAATCTTACACAGATAAGAACTAAAAGTATGGAAAAGCCAGATGGGCTATTTGAAATCCTTACAGCTCAGAAATGCTTTTGTCCTCAGAATGAAGATTTTTCTACACCAGTGGTTACCAGAGATGGGCCCTTTGAGTATTTTGAACAGTTTGAAGGAAATCAGCCCCATAAATTTAGTTTCCCTCAACAAAACAGATTTGCTAACTCAGTTTTCCATATAAATCTATTCCCACAAGAGCTAATATCTTCTGTTTCTCCTGAATACCAGAAATTCTACTATCAGTAAAATAAAAATGAGATTTTTACACTTTGAGTTAACATATCAGTATACATGGATGAGTGAACTCCAGTGATCAGGGACTTACAAAATGAAGTTCACTGAATCAGCCCTCAGACACACACACACACACACACACACACACACTCCTGGGCCTAAACAGTAGAGCAGGTGGGTTTAGGAGTATTTGGTCTGCAGGAAGAGAGGATGCAGGCATCACCCTCACATCACATGTAAATGGTTATAAAATGTCTGTGAAAGCTCATCTGTGGTCACATGGAAGCAAGGGAAAATGCCAGCACCACTGTAGGTCTGTTTGGGTTTCTAAGAAACAACACAGGGTACAGTTAAGACAGAATTCTTGGTATACCCTTTTCAAGAAGTTGTAAGAATTTTCAAAGTCCCAAATGTATGATTAAAAACCAAACCCAAACAAACAACCCATTGTTTTGCCCTGTTTCTAGACCTCCCTGTCAGGACTTCAAGGCGGCGCCTTGTATGTGGCCTTGTCTCCGGATGCCCAGGCTTTTGTGACCTGCCCTCCTCCTCCTCCTCCTAGCCCAGGGCCCTGTAAGAGAGCCCCCTCTGGGGAGGGTCCTCCAGAATCTCTGCCGGGTTTGCAGGATCCAGGCACTGGCGCAAAATCCCAGGCCTGCTGCCTTCGGTGGGCCCTTCAGCCCCTAACTCCAGCTAGACACAGGCAGAGAATAACCTGGCCCTTCCCTGCCTCTGACCCTGGGTGCCCCGAGTAGGTGCCGGAACGGTTTGGGAGGTGTAGAAACGGTCCACAGGCAGGCACTGTGCAGGCTTCTTTCGCGCTGTCTGTTGGGTGAGCAGGCCTGCGAGGTGCACAACTCCCCTGGTGGGCAGGGAGTGCTACGTGCTCGGTCCGCCAGGCCCTGGGATCCACCCGGGATGCTCCTTCTGGTTCCTGCCGGCTCCTCACGGGAGCTCTCCTAGCACAGCTCTTGCCAGCGGAGCCCACACACTTCCGGAACAAGACCAGCCTCCAGGCCAAACTGCTCCTGGGTCACCAGGCAGTGACCGCCTCCCGTTACCCCGCACCCCGCGGAAAGCAGGCTGGCGCGGCCAAGGGAGGGGACAGCGCCGGCCCAGGGTGAGAGCCGGAGCCCTGCGAGCTAGGAGCCTGCGGCGGGGGGAGGGCGTCCTCGCAGGGTGTCCTCGCAGGGTCCCCGCAGGCCTGCGCCCGACTTGGGGGCGTGTCGATGACCTCAGCCCGCCCCCTGCCGGGCGCGCGGGGCGGAGCCCGGCGCGCGGGGCGGGGCGGGGCGGCGCCGCTGCGGCTGGACCCCGGCGGGCCCGGGTGATGGATGGCGGTGCTGGGCTGCCCGCGTCCGCAGTGGCCGCCGGCGTCCGGACGCCGCCCGGCCGGCTCCGCGTCGCCGGGCCGCGCACGTCCCTGCGCCCGCCGGCCAGGCGGGGAGCCCGCTGCTCTTGGCAGGCGCTTTCGGTGCCTGTGTGCGAACAAGGCCAGCACTCTTCTCCCCTCTTGCAGGGACTGGTCTCCTTCCCGGGCTTCTCCCTGCTGCACCGCCCCCCCTCCCCAGGCCTCGCAGTTAATTGCAGTTGATTGAAAAAGCCCGCGTGGAGGCTTCCAAGCGAGGTTTCCCTCCCGAGAGGCGCTGCTCCCCGCTTGGCGCCGCGTTTCCAGGCCGGCCCTCCGGGGAAGCTGGGGCGGGGGCGGGGCGCGGCTGCTGCCAGCTCCGGCCCGGCTTCCGGCTCTCCATTCCCACCAGCCTCTCCCCTCCACGCATCTGTTTTCATTTTCCTAGCGTTTAAACTTGATTCCCCCACCACCACCTCCGTGTCCTCCCACCACTCCCTGAAAAGGCAGAAGATGGATTTCATCTGGGCCCTGAAAGAGGGCAAGGAGCACCGAGCGGCTGGGGACACCGGGGAACGCAAAGTGCAAACTGTCACCCAGGCTGCCTCCAGAGGAAAGTAAAAGAATGCTACAATTTTTAATTAAGACTCCCATCGTTCCCCGTCCCCAACTTAAACAAGCTTTACTTGTGGCATTTGAGTCCCACGAACTGAACTAAATGGTTTCTTCGTGTAGTGTCGTTTTCCTTCTTTTAAAACAGTTAGCTGTGGGGTCCTGACACAGTTCATCACGTCTATCTGTGCCTCAGTATCCAGGTCCTTAGAAATCATCCTAACCCTATTTACTCACGCGGCGCACCTAGCTAGCTTCTGATCTGTCACATCAGCACAGGTTGTTAGAGGGTTCAGCAAAAAAATATTTGCACAACACACTTCAACTTTCTTCCTTTAGATTGGGTGTCCCGGGGCTTGGAGGGAGGAAGCGTGGGCATCAGGCAGGCCAGTCTCAGGGGCTTCGCGCAACCCCCACGCCACACCGTGCAGGAGCTCTCCAAAGACCCTCCTGTCATGGCTCTTCCCAGGCACACTTGTGTCTCTATTAAAAGATTTTAACAATACAAACTTAAAGCTGAAGGGGTTAAGCAGTGTGGTGAAATTGGAGGCTCCGGGGTGGCCGAGAGTGACGAGAACATCTCCACACGGCATCTTGGAGAGCTGCTGGTCTCCCTCCAAGAAAGGCCCTTATGGGGGACGCGTCCTTGCTCCACTATCCCATAAAACTCACCCCCCACGGACCTGCATCAGGTGGCTGTGACTTCAGGGTCACCCAGCCGGGGAGCTCGCCCGTGCTTACTCCCCGAGATAAACTGGGGGTTCATTTCCACTGGGCTGTGGGGTGGGGGAAATAACTGCCTTGCTGGAACCTTCCTGCAGCGAGGAGGGGCCGTGCCTGAGGTAGCGGGCCTTTTCCTGGAGTTGTCTGTGCAGGCAGGTTGCTGTGCTTCCAGCCAGTATGGCGCCTTGAGTGGTACTTCAAAGGACTCCAGATATTTTTGGGATCAACGTCAAAATCTGCTAAAAACATGAGGACTTTTGTTTTTCACTTGAGTACCCTCTTTAGAGTTTCACTTGATAGGACAAATTCTAAACTGCCTAATGCAAATTACCTAATACAAATTAGATATAATGTGACAAAAAAATAAAAGAGCGAAAAATTCTGATTTGTGCATGTATGTACTTCAGTTTTTTGTTTTTCCTTTTTTTTTTTTTTTAAGAGCGAGAGCCCGAGAGAGTGTGAGTGGGGGAGAGGGGCAGAAGGAAAGAATCTTATGCAGGCTCCACGTTCAACACAGGGTCCTATGCGGGGCTCAATTCCAGGAACCTGGGATCATGAGCTGAGCTGAAGTCAAAAGTCGGGCACTCAACCAACTGAGACACCCAGCGACCTGCATATATGTGTTTGTGTATAAATTCAATTATTTTAACATTTGTTTTTATAGTGTATTAGCCGTTGTACAAAACACACATAATCTAGGAACTCTTGATAAGAAAACAACATCGAATGACTTATTTTACCTTAGGGATTACAAAAATGAGTTTTCTTTTCATCTGCTTTGATCATTTAAAAGCTTTTATACACAAAGAGCTACCAGAATCTGAAGGCGACCCCTCATGAAATTGCTGGGTTAGCTCAGTCTCCAAATCAAACGTGCTTAGTAGCCCCCCTTGAAATGCAAACCAAAAATGAGAATGTCCCCCAACCCCCTTCTCTTTCCTCCTCCTTCTCCTTTGTGTTAAATATCACTTGAAACAATCAGCGACTTTTCTCTGGCAAGAGTAACTCATAGGAAAGCAGAATGAACCATTTCAGAACTGGGGAAGAAAAACGTCTCTGTGATCCCTCTTTCATTTTCATCTAAAGAAGTGAGCCACTGAAAGTGTTAACATGGCCATCAAGGTCTGCAGGCCTGCGGGCCCCTCAGTGCTGGCCTTCCTCACCCCTGTGCCCCCCCACCCCCCTCCCCCATGATGGCCATGTCTCTCCCGGCCACGCATCTGCGGTGAGCCCTGGAGAGGGGGACATGGTTATCAATGCAGCACCGTCACCCGAGACGTTGAATGGACAAGGAAAGAAGACTCGGGACTACAGGGAAAGTAAGCAACACAAACGTTTCTCAAAGGAAAGGCTGTTTTCAGCCGGCCGTTGGTGACCCTTGCCTTGATGAGAAGTGAGGGCACAGAGTGCTGTTTGTGGAGGGGAAACACTGCACCTTTATGCAGAGTTTGGGAGGTTAATAAGTCTGAGATTTATGGAAACAAGGAGGGATTTAAAAATAAGAATAAGAAGAAACCGCCCCTTGCCTGGCCGCAGGTGCAGCAGCAGCAGGGCCCCTCCTCCCCTGTGGGGCTGGGAGACCCGCCTCTTGCGAGGAGTCAGTGTTAAGTAATGCTCCCGTCTGCAAGACCTCATCCGACCCTCGGTGGATCGGTGGATCGGGATCAAGTACAGTGAGGAGGTCAGAGCTCCACTTGGAAGGAGCAGGCTTGACGTCCAGAAACAGCGTGGGATATGGAGGATTTGAAAGTCCTAGGACTCTGGGGGACCGGCCTTGAAGTGTTATGTTCTGGATTGCCACGGTCTCTGGAATCCACGCTTCTGAGTCTTTGTGTCTCTTCGGTGTCTCAGTTGCACTTGACACGAGGAAAGGCAGCTTTGTGTAGTGGAACCAGATAACGGCTCCTCCCAGCGTTGCTCGGCCGGTTACTAAATGTCTCTGAGCAGGGTTTCAGCCCTAGCACCCGCTGTGTGATCTCTAGTAAGGTTGCTAAGTTTCTGGGCCTTAGTTTTTTGCCTGTAAAATGGACACAGTAGCAGTGCCCACCTCATTTGGTTGCTTTGAGGATTAAGTGGGAAAATGCATGCGTTTTAGTTAGAATTCTGGCTTGCAAACAGCGTATTCGACCTGTGCCTAACTTAAGCAGGGAACAGACAGACTTAGGAGAAGGCTGCTATGGAGAAGCCTGGAGAAGCAGGTTAAGAAAATGTGCAAGACCCAAGGAAGGCTGGACCTTGGTGCCCTGGACGCTGGTCGGGAGCCAAGTACTGCTTCAGGACTGGCCAACCGTGGCTGAGAGAGAATCGTTTCCCCTGGATTCGGCGGCCCATCTGAAGGCTGGGGTACAAGGCACCAGGGTGTGTACTGAGGGAAAGTGGAACTCATTCTCGCAAGTAGGATGAAGATTTAGATGCTGAGGTACTAATCAATGACAAATATCCGGGAAGGCTCAAAGTGTACAGAATAACACCTTGCAAGGGGCAAGCACTCGGTAGAGGCTAGTGGTCACAATGACTTATTTCTGCATTCTATGGATATAGAATAACACGTGCGCCTAGTTCTCGGCAGGTAATAGTGATAATACATGCTTCCCACAAGCCAGCTGGTATTATCACGAGAACAGTATAGATGAGTGAAATTCATGGGTAAAGTAAAATATCTTAGTCTGCTTAGCAGCTTGAGTGTCTTCCACAATCATTTGAAAAATCACTATAAAGAGCAGATGGGCCACATTTCGTCTCCTTGGTTTACGTATCTCCTTCACTGCTGACACGTCTTGTAACCATATCCACCTCATGGGAGAGAAGACATTCAGTCCTCACCTGAAAGCTAGGTTTTTCCCTAAAATCAAATTCTAACAAAAAATGTACACACGACCTAGAAAAGTGGCATTTATTCATTTTCACTTTAGTTTCTACATCCTGACCAAAGGCTTATTTATTTATTTATTTTTAAAGAGACAGTGTCTTTTTTTCTTTTTGAGAGACAGAGAGAGAGAGAGAGAGAGAGAGAGAGAGAGAGACAGCAAGTATGCCAGTAGGGGAGAGGCAGATGGACACAGAGAGATAATCTTAAACAGTTTCCATGCTCAGTGTGGAGTCTGACATGGGGCTCGAACTCACAACTGTGAGATCATGACCTGAGCCAAAAATCAAGAGTCAGACATTTAACCAGCTGAGCCACCTAGGTACCTCAAAATGATTGCTTTGAACTCAGAGGATTGTATATTTATTGTCTTAAAAAAGAAATGGGAATGATGTCCCTCTACAGGATTTTTCAAAAGGTTGGAATTGCGTGTTAGCAGTTTTCTTAGGTTTTTGATGAGAGTGAATGAACAATGAAAGATTTTAGGTATTTTATGTAGTTCTTCGGCTTCTTATTAAAAACGTAACCTGCTGTAGTCAGAGATCAAGATCCAGAGGAGAGAATGAGTCTGTGATACTCCTCCCCTTTCCTCTCTTAGACGGCACGTCTCCGTGTAAGGAAACCACATCATTTGCAAGGTGCCACTGTTAATGCTTCCACAGCAATCTGTACATTCTCTGCCCCCCATGATTTAATACGTAATCTGCATTTGTTTAGCCTCTTTTTGTCCCCTTTAAGATCCTCAAGGGCAGAAGCTGGTGATATTTTGTTTGCCTCCAACCCCCTTGGGGAGGGGTGCCCAGCTGCAGATTAGCACTTGGATTTGGGGGCTCGGCGACCTGGCTGAAGCATCCGATTTTCTATTTCCTTATGACGTGACCTGTGCAAGTGACTTCAACGCTCGGTCTCAGTTCCTCTTCTGTAATGACAGGGGTGATACTGTGATCTGTCTCATTAGCCACCTTAAAGGTTGAAGGAGGTGCGGACGCCTGCCGACTCCCTAGGACAGCGGGCGGCCCATGATAAATGCCGGCAATGAGCTAGTTGTGCCCTGGCTGCCTCGCAGGTCATCTGCTTTGCAGCGAATGGATCTGCCCGTCCTAAAGATGGAAAACTTTAAAGTCCTTTGACCCCAGCTGACATATCAAGACTGTTTGCAAATGGCATGTTAGAGACACAAATGTAAAGGGCTCAGGGTTCAGGAGGCATTCTGGAAACAGAGTGATGGAAAACTTGAGAAAGCCCTTGTGACATGCTCAGGTCTGGATCCTGGTTTTGATGAGGTAGAAAAGCTGTCTTTGACCGCATGTTCCAGTCCAGGCACGAGTTTGTTTACAGCGCTCACTTGAAAGCGGGCCAGCAGTACCAGCGGTTTTGAATGGCCCTGCACACTTCAGCTCACTTGGGAAGGGGGTTTCTGCACATTGGTGGCAGCGCCATGGAGAGGTAGGGGATGAAGAGAAAGCTGGTGCTCTTTTCCTGCTCTGGAAGCTGCTCACTCAGTGAGATGGCTGCTGGGAAGCGGGCATCGCTTTTCCAAAATGGAGCTAGGCTGGCATAAGTGTGCAGGAGAGAATGAACACTGGGGTCGCGAGCATCCCACCCCGCCTCCCCTCCCCACTGCATTCTAACAGCCCTGTAACTGTTTTAAGACCCTATTTAAGATTTTATAAGTAAATCTGACTCTGAAGCGACAAGACAAAATGCAGCTATCTGCTGGTAAACCCAGGTCCCTGTGTTCAGATTTGGATTTCTCAAGAGCAAGGCCCTCCCCAGGATTCTTCTTCAATATCCATTTCGTTTTTCATTGAGATTAAAGCCAGTGAGACATTTGGACAGGCAGATGGGAGACTCAGTTATCTACCTTTACTGGCAGCCAACGGCCCATAAAATTTCAAAGTGCCGCAGGTGGAAGTTGGTTGACCAGGTTGGGTATTTGCTGTTCTGTGAAGCCAGCGTGCTGCCCATCTGTGCTCACATGGGCACGGGGTCCACATCCGTTCATTTTTGTGTGGGCTCATGAACTTGGTCTGTCTCAGGGTCTCCCTTCTTGTCACTTGCTCCTGTAACTCTGGATGGTATTGGGTAGGTTCAATGAAATCCTTCTGCAGCTGGTGTGGTTCCAACATTTCCCACTGTTTTCTTTGCATTGAATACAGGAAGAAGTGGGCTTTGGGCCTCTGAATCCCTATGCTAGAAGAGCAACGTGTTCACTGACCTGGGTCTATAAGCAGTCTAGTGGTTAGAATGTGCTATAGGAAAGTCTTTCGGGGAAGGGCAGACGATGGCAATAAGTTGGCACTATTAAAGATGGTACCTTCATGGAATAAACATTCAGGCGGAAACCACAATATTGACCACAATGGCTGGACCGCAGACCACAAACCAAGAATAGACAGGCGACCACTTCCTGAATGCCGCGGCTCTGCTTGCCAGAGCCATGGTTGGGAGGCAGCTGTGCACAGAAGTGCAGGATTCACCTGGGCTTTTGCTTGCGTAGGACGCTCAGGATCGGGAGTCTGCTGACACCTGGGTGTCAGATTTCTTCTGGGAGCAGCTGGTCGCACAGGGCAGGAAAGAAGACAAGAGGGCCCCCTGTCTCACTCATGCTATATTGCTCCCAACCCAGGAAGGGAGGCAGCCAGAGGAGAGAGACGTCAACCTCAAATTAATTTTGTCTTTGTCATGAAAACATGTCTTATCTACGTTCCATTTGGATTGTAAATTAGTGCATAGAAGAACATGCGAGGCGGCTGCCTATTTCCATGAACATCATCAGCGTGCTTTGCACACTCTTGGGAGGAGTCTTCTATGTCAGGCACAGCGAAAGCATTCCTTAACTGTTACCACTGAGGCACTGATTTAGTATCTCTGTGCAATTAGATTTGGCTTGAAATGGGAATTCATTTCTCAGCAGGATTGCTCACTGAATTACTTTATTGTCTCTTTGTTCCCAGAGTGGGGTCCTTTCCTACCAGCAAGGAGCAAATGCTGATCTAGGGTAAATCCAGCCCAGGGGCAAGAAAGGGACTGCTGGTTTCCTTGGGCTTTTTTTTTTCTTTTTTTTTTTTTTTACCAGGTCTACGTCCCTTCCTACTGTTCGGCAGCAAAGAAGAGTCAAGAATAAATACCCAAGGTTGTTTGCTTTCAAATAAAGAGAACATGAAAACATGTCGGCTATGGAAATTCATACTCGATAGTGAACCCTTCCTTCCACACTGAAATACTGGTCCCCGGATCAGGCTTCCAACTCCACAGGACATTTCCCCCTTTGTTGTAGGAGTTCAAGCATCAGGATTTTTTTTTTAAATGAGACAGGGAGCATTGTTTAGAATATAACTGTGGTTCACAAACACCTGCTCACCCTCCCACACCATGCGTGCATGTACAAGTAAATTTTTCAGCAAGTACAGGTCTATTTCCCAATTGTTTCAACAGGTAAAAACTGGCAGAATTTTCTGGCATAACATGCACTCTAATTGTCCTTCTAGCTGATACCTGTTCTGAGCTGCTTCAGGTGGATTTATTATAAAGGCCTCCTATGATCATCCAACTATGAAGCGTTCCAGTGGGCTTGCTTTTAAAGCGTGGTGGTTGCACAGACGATATGGAAGGAATCAGAGTTCCAGAGTCGGAGGAAGCGCTGGGTGGCTGCCGTTGGCTTCCCCACCACCCTGGGCGGAACAGGTGTATGTAAAGGTGTTTTTTATTCCTGGGAGACAGCGCCTTGGGGAGCGGCAAGTCACAGCACGCAGAAAGGTTTTCAGGAGTGAGGTGTAAATTCCAAAGGTTTGGGTTCAGTTCAGATAAGCACCCACATGTTTGGGTCTTCGGTAGAAACCTGTCTGAAATGTCTCAAATAGCCTGTTAAGTTGGGCTGGAAATCTTGCAGGAACTCCATTTCTCTTGAGGTTTTTGGTACTTCCTGTAAGAGTCAGCCCAGAATAGCCTTACATGTCTGAGCCAAAGATGGAAAAGTAATGAAACAGCCTTCTCACTTTCTATTGTTTTGTGCTAAAGGTTGTGCTCATCTGATGGTCGTGAGTGCCTTACACAGAGATGAAGTCATAGGAAAGTTCAGACATTCAGGCTCCTGTTTGGTCTGGAGCGTCTGCAGGGGCAGCGCGGGGAGTGGGCTCTCCGTTCATGCAGACAGTGCGCCCAGGGACAGCCCTTTCCCTGTAGGTGGTTGTTTTTATTCGGAGAAAGGGGAAAAGAGGCAGGGCCGCGTGGTGGGCCTACACGTGTGCTGCGGGCTCTGGTTCCCAGGGGTTGCTGGAAGGAGCCTGCTCATCAGCACATCTGAGCTGATTTCCCGGAGACTCGGGCCCTCCAGGCAGCACAGGCAGGGGAGCCGCTGTTTGTCAGTGCTGCTGCAAGCCGGTGCGGGCGCTGCAGGCCACGGCCCGCAGGACCCTGGGCTCTCTCCACCCCCTCGCTGCTCTTGAGTATTGTATTAGCCTCACTTGGCTTTTTCCTGCAGCAGAGGCAAAGAGCTAAACGGCTACTAATGCCAGGAGCAAAATTGGATGACTTTCTGCCCTGGAGAGAGAGAGAGACCATTGCAGTTGGCATACAGCCTAAGACAGGCTCCACAGTGGGCTCTCTTCGGGAGGGAGCGAGACCGCAGGGAGCAGAGCTTCTGGACGGCAAGGCCTGGTCTGAGTGTGCCGTGGTGCGCCTTCTCTGCTGAGCAGTGTGACAGCTAGCGCCCTGGTGGTGTGTCCAGAACATTGTTGCACATTAGCTTCCTTGTGTGTCGAGGGGCTGGTCGGCACGTCCTCCAGCCCCTTTCTGCGTTCTCTCAGTGTCCCCTCCTGTTGCTCATTTAATGCAAATCAAAGCAATTTGGAAAAGGTTTTCCACAGAGGCCATGTTGGGTCCGAAGACTTACCTTCTGGGCTTTCGTGTCTGGGTGGCTCTTGTGAGGGACAGGGAAAGATGTAGGGTTCCGGATCATCCGAGGCCACCTCTCCGGGGATTGGCGATTCAGCTCGGGAGGCTGGTCCTGTGCTGAGCAAGCACCCTGCTCTGGAGAAGGAAGCATTGCCTTGTCGTTAGGTGGGTGGCTCAGCCCATGTCTCTGCGGGCACAGGGAAAACCTACTGTCTGAGGAGGCCCAGGGTGTGGAGCCCCCGGGGCTTTGCCAGGCTGAACAGGTGGGTTGCAGCCTCCATTCAGAGATAAGAGGCTCTGCCCACCCTTTTTCGGAGACTCTTGCTTGTCTGCAGTCCTGGGTCCCTTGGCTATGGAGAGGTCAACCACAGAGGCATCTTCTAATTGTGGGAAGTATAGTGATGTCTAAAGCTGAATGATACGGAACATTTGAACATATTTGAAGAAAAGATCAAAGCCCATGAATTTAATTACCCAGCCCCACCTAATTAGCTCCTGCCTGGTTGTTCAGTCTTCCATGCTGACAATTATTGATGGGCTGTTGTCCTCTGTGCTCCCTCCCCCTGGCAGGGCTGCACCCCGGGGCAGCAGGTTTTCAGAGCTTTGCAAGGGACAATTAATGACAGTCAGCAGAGGGAGTTTGGGGGCGTGACTGCCATAGTGGAGGGACAGAGGCCTTGCTGGGATCTCTACATGTTATGGGTTTGTGTGTGCTTGTGAGCCAAAGTCTTGATTTCTCAGAGTTCCGAGGCTCCAGAGGGACCATCCAAGGACCCGTCTGATTGAACGAACCTCAGAAGCATGAGTGGTGGAGCTATCTCCAGCGAAGAATCTTCTTTGGCCAGAACCGGCTGGGTCTGGAGCAGGGAGGTAGGGTTACAGCCTCCTCGGCCGGGGCTCTAGGTGTCCTTGACCAGGGCTGGCTGCCGTCTGGGTTCAGCTCATGGTGGGAGCTTAGTGCCTGGAGTCAGAGTTACCCTGGTTTTCCTGGATTTGCCTGTTCTGCGGAGATGCTTCCCCTCTCACAGCGGAGAAGATGTCCTAGGAGGGTGGCAGCCAGGGGGCCTCTGTGTCCCGATGGAATGGACACCATGCTTTATAAATGACCTGGATACAACCATCCATCCAACCACCATGAGAAAAATATGCCCAGAATCTGTTACATGATTCTGTTTAATCTGGTCCTCAAGCTTTGTAGACACTTTGATGAGAAGAGAGAGAGAGAGAGAGAGAAGAAAAAAACTATCATGAAATGATACGTTCATATTTTTCGGCTAATAACTATTTGTAAAAGTCGTTTTGTTTTTTTGTTAGAGCGGACACAGGCATTCAATAGGATGTATACTTACAAATGCTCATAGTCTAGGCCTTCTCTTCACATCGGCCTTCTCCGTGGGCATGGCCGTGCTGTGGGGGTTGGATGTAGTAGGTCTCCACGAGGCGTGTCCTGGGTTCCCTGATCTCCGGCCCCATTGCTGACCTTCTGTGCTGGTTTCATTTTTCTGTGTTTCTCTCTCATACTTTGCTCAGGAAATATATACTAGGTGACCCCTCACCCAAAGCTGCTTTGGGGAATGCCTTTTACGGGCTTTACTTCAATGTTGGTTCTTTGGTTTTCTTCCCCTTCACAGTATCTCCAGGCTCCCCGTTTGTCCCCCTCCTTCATTTTCTGGGCATCTTAAGGTTTTGGTCCTTATATTCAAATCACCCTCATCTGTTTTGTATTCCAGAACGCTCTTTAACTACCACAGACTTTGCTGGGTTCTGGGACCCCGACAGGAAACAGGGTCTTTCCCAGGTTCAAGGAGCTCTTGGGGAGATGGAGGAAGAGTCGACCCTGAACATGCAGCCAGGAATGCTGGACCCACCCAGTGGCCCCCACACAGCACATCAACTAAGCACACACGACAGAAACCCCAATACTTCCTCTGGGAAGGAAGTATTTTCAAATACTGTATTATTTTTGTGAGCAGTATTTTAGAAGATCTGCATTTATTTTCTAGAGAATTTTGCTAGCCTCCCTTCTCTTCAGGGAAGCCTGGGGAAGCGAGGGAAACTCATCGGCCAGACTGCAGCAAGCCGGGGC
This sequence comes from Helogale parvula, assembly GCA_004023845.1. Taxonomy (NCBI): domain Eukaryota; kingdom Metazoa; phylum Chordata; class Mammalia; order Carnivora; family Herpestidae; genus Helogale; species Helogale parvula. The sequence continues at coordinate 191,597 of PJEM01002246.1, forward strand.
ATTCTTGCGGAAGACACGAGAAGCTCAGAGCACTTGCCTGTGACGCTTCCGGCCGCTCAGTCATATTTAGGTCCTGTTTCAGGAGCCAGTGCAGTGCATGTGATGTTCTGGGCCCTTCTGAACCTGACCATTGGAGTCACTCTATTAGCAAATGACCTGGGGCGCCTGGGGGGCTCCGTTGGTTAAGCAGCCAACTTCGGTTCAGGTCATGATCTCACAGCTCTTGAGTTCAAGCCGCGCGTCGGGCTCTGTGTTGAGAGCTTGGAGCCAGGAGCCTGCTTCAGATTCTGTGTCTCCCTCTCTCTGTGCCCCTCCCCTGCCCACACTCTGTCTCTCAAAAATAAATAAATGTTAAAAAAAAAGACCTATCTGGGCCCTTGCCTTTTAGCTCCCACATTGCTCCAGGTCCGTGTGGATGGGAGGGCAGCCCCAAGATCTTGGCATTTTCTTGTCCTTCTCAGCCTTTCTGAAGCTTTTGTTTATCCTTCACACAGAGTCTGCTGCTGAGGCAGCCAGAGGGGGGTTCTCACTTCTTCCTTTTGGTGTGTAAAAAGCATGGACATGCCATGTTTATTATTGTCACTAAGGAGCAGATATACATCGAGATGGATTCTTTTCAGGAGACAGAGTTCAGATCTTTCACAACCTATAAATAATGGTCTAATGGCCTTTACCATGAGCCACTTATTCTTTCTTGTTTGTGAAGAATTTTCCTTATGTAATGTGAATAGAATGACTAATGTACAGTTTGTGGGTTCAGTATCTAATCCTAGATTCCTGACTTCATGCGCTGTTGGCACCGAGAACACTTCCTTCGATGTTGTGCTACAATCTTTGCAGAGTCCCAGGCTTGCTCATCACATGCTGCGGAAGGTGCCGGGGAGGGCCTGCTTAAGACAAAGACCAACAATGTCCACGTTGGGTTCAATCACCACACGTTCTTTCAGTCTGGTCTGAAATGAACTTGCATAACAACCATTTGTGGAGCTTGAATTAGAAAGCCAAAGGAACCTTAATAAATCATAAAGCCATAAATTAATTTCTTCTGAAGAACCCTAATTCTAGGTCTTTTAAAAACTCACTGGCCATTCGGTCTCTGACTTGGAGCTTCTATTAGTTTTTCAAACATAATACATCATACTTTCTGGAAAAAGGATGTGTGCAATGGCCATGCTGACCTCCCAGATTTTGGCGTCTCAAAATGTCTAGAGGCATGTCTGAACCAAAACTTGTACAGCAGAATCTCTCCCTGTTAGAGAAATCTGCTTCCCCTAAAATTCACATGTTCTCTCTGAAACCACATGGTATCTCTGTGAGTCAGTCATTTTGTAAAAGTCATGATTTAATTTAATAGTGTCCATCTGGGTTGCCCTGACCATACAAAATGAACATTTTCTGAGCTATAACATGAAATTGGAGGCTACTTCCTTTCCACCTTATTTCCATAACTTTGCATGCTCAAGAAAATTCAGGAGGCATTATTAAGTGTTTAGCGTCCAAAGGTTCCAGATTTTAATCCAACATATTATTTACAAATGTTTTGGAGCCAGGCAGACTCGGACGGGCATCCTAACATTGCCACCATTAGTCATGTCACTGAGCAGATGGTTTTCTTATCCAGGTATCCTCTTTGGTCACATGAAGCAAATAGGCACCTGCCTCCCAGTGTCTGGCACATAGTAGGTGCTCAATGAGGGCAAATTTGACTAGTTGTACCAGTTTTTTCTCAGTTTCTTTTTTGCATCCAAAGTTAAGAAATTGGATCTCTTAAATATCAATCCCCATATGTTCACAGTCAGTGGAATTTGTCTCCTAAGAAAAGAGAGGAGATGGGGGCATGTTGGAGATTGAGGATATGGGATAATGATAGAAGGAATAGAAAGCTGGGTCAGGCTAAATTTACTGATATGAGCTTATTAAGCAGATGCTGTGGATTGGTGAGTTGGAAAGGGCTCTAACAGTTTCTTCCGTTGGTTGACTAAGCAGTGGACCACAAGATGGCCTTCAGTGAGTGAACCAGTAATGCTGGACACACCTTGGATTGCTGTAGACTGAGGGAGGTTGGGATGTCAGGGTGGATTTGTCATTTGTCACTCAGGCTGGGAGGGCATCCATTTCATGAGCATGAGAAATAAGTTATGTGGGGAGCCTGTCACTGTTGAAGAGCTCTCTCTTTGTTTGCTCTGCTCTGTTGGCCAGATCTCAGTGGGAACTGTAGCCACTCCACTGGAAAACCTAAAACCAATGGGGGTAATTGGATCCTGGGGCTGCTGGGGCCAAGAGGCCCCCCAGCCACCAAAGGCCAGGAGAGTGTGGTGACCATCACGGATAGTAGAGTCAGAGCAGTTATCAGGATGGTCTGATTGTGTAGACCTATGGCATTGGCTCTTTGTGGTGTTCCTAGAGGTGAAATAGACAGGAAGCCTGTTAAATTCTTACTTGATCTGTGAATGAGCAGGAAGATTCAAGGTCAAGTGAACAAAAGTTTAACCTGAGTCTTGAAAAAACAGAGAGTAACAGCTCCTTAACTGATTTTCGGACTTGAGTCAGTTCACAGGCCCAGAATACCTTGGACTGAAAAGGAGGTGGGGTCCCTTCCCTGGAAGGACCCTGGTTCACTGCCACTGGTGACCTAGAAAGGGCTCTAACGTTTTGTTTGTTTGGTTAATTTTATAGCATTAATCTTTCTCTTGGCCTTCCCCAAGGTATGTGCAGCCTTCAGATTTGAGCTGCAGATTGGTCTCCTGGGTCTGTGGCCTGCTGGCCTACCCTGCGGATTTTGGACCTGCTACCTCCATAATCAGGTGAGTCAGCTCCTTGTGATAAACGTCCTTCTCAACACACATCCGGGTTCTGTTGTCTGGAGAGCCCTGACTCATATAGATGTAGCAGAGCTCTACACAAAGCCAGGGGCCAACTACGGGTGCCATCACCCCACACTGAGTACATTCACAGCTGGCTCAGTGCACTGGGGTGGCCCCTCTCAGACCCGCTCTGCTCGGCAGCCACCATCTCCTTCGGTCTCTGCCGCACTGTGTCCTTTCCCATGGTGCCATGGGCTTCTCAGTGCCTTCCTCTTTCCTCTTCATTATTCTCGTGGCATGTATCATCATTCAATGTACTGTACATTTATTGGTTACTTTGTTTTTTATTTGGTTCTCAACCACAGACCATTAGCTCAATGAGGTTAGCTTTTTGTTGTTGTTGTTTTGTTCACTATTGTATCCCCAGTCTCTGCCAGGTGTGTACTAAGTACTCACTATTAAATAAATAAATCCTTTTTCTGTGATGAGAATTTCTCTCAACCAGAGACCAAATTCCCACCTCCTTTCTTCCTTTCTTCCTTCCTTTCATTCATGGATTCATTCTCTCTTAGACATACCAGCTTTTCCTAGAGATCTGCTTCTCGTGTAGGACAGCTATTTTTTTCTTTTTCTTTCTCTGGCCTCAAACAGATCTTTGTTCAAAACTCTCAGGGAACCAAATATAGACGCCTACAAAGAAGGTGAGATATGCCGATTTGCAAGGCTGGTATCGAAGAGACAAGAGACAACCAATGCTGGCATGAGGTGGAGGGGGGAGGGGAGACTGGAGACAAGTGGTCAAAAGGAACACATTTCCAGCAATAAGATAAATGAGCACTAGACAGAGAAGGGACGCATAATGACTCTAGACAGCTAACATTCCCGTGTGGGATGCAGGAAAGTTGTACGGGAGCAAGTCCTAAGGGTTCTCATCATGAGAAAAAAGGATTTTTTCCTTTTTTTGGTGTATAGGAGACGATGCTTATTAACCAAATTTATCAGAGTGATCATTCTGTGATACATGTGAGTCCAAGTACTATTCTCTGCATCTTGAACTTACATAAATGTACACAGTGCTGTATGTCAGTAATGTCAGTAAAACTGGGGGGAAAGAGAGGTGACCACAGCACTGCTTTGTAACTCTGTTTTTTAAGGGCTATTTCCTGGTAATTCATAATCTCTTAACAATACACAAAAATCAGCTGTGTCTCTATATGCTGACAGTACACAATCTGAAAAGTAAATGAAGAAAACAATTCCATGCATAATAGCATCTCCAAGAGTACAGTTACTTAGGAGAAACTTAAGGAGATGAGACACTTGTATATGGAAAACCACAAAATATTGCCAATAATTTCTTTATTAAAGAAGTCAGACATAAATGAAAAGACAGGCCTGTTCTTGGTTAGAAGACAATATTATTAAAGTAACAATTTATCATTAATAAATTGAATAAAATATGTCAATTCTACCCAAAACATATAATGTAATCTCTATCGAAACAGCAGTGACTAAAAAAAAAAAAAAAGGAAATAACAATGAATTTGCAGAATAGATAAACCAAATATGGTCTCTACATATGGTGGAATATTACTGAGCCTTTAAAAGGAATGAAATTCTGAAACGTGCTACATCATGGAAGGACCTTGAAGGCGTTATTTTGAGTGAAGTAAGCCAGACACAAAAGTACAAATACTGTGCAATTTCACTTATGTGAAATATCTAGAATAGGCAGACTCAACAGACGGGGCGCACAGCGGTCGCCAGGGTGGAGGAAGGGGGCTGGGGACAGCGTTTCCGTGTGGGTGATAAGAAGGTTTGGAGATGAACAGCAGTAATGGGTGCATAACGATGCGCGTGAACTGCACACATAAAAATGGTAAAATGAAAGATTTTATGTCGTGTACCCTTTACCACAATTAAGAAAGAGACCGTCTTGTCGCTGCCCAGGGACCACAGGACCAGTGAGTGGTTGGTCTCTTAGAGCAGCGCTCTGCCCTCCGCCACTGGTGAAGTTGGTCCAAATGTAACTGATGACACACGTCCGCAGCGGGAGGCCACAGTGGCTCCTGGGAGCCATCGGTTCCTTCTAAATAAAGCAGATTCACTAAAGGAAAAAAATGAGCTGCAATTGCAGAAAATGTTCCTCAACACACGATTATTGTATTATGTTCCCTTGAACCACGAGCTCTTATTACATGAGTCCTTTGCCCATGTCTGGAACTCTATCTTGTGGTCAAAAAGGGGAAAATTTTGTTAAAATGTTGAGGATATATATTGCATATAGAGAGAAAGAGGCCAACTTTAAAAAAGTGTCTCAAATCACTTGAAAAATAGCTACCCCGACACCCTCAGAGAGACTGGGCAGAAACTGCCGTATGGCTTTGGCTAACAACCCCCTCTTTTGTGTGGGCTCCGTTTAAACCACATGGCTTATAAATGTCCAAATTACAGCAGCAGGTCTGCGGGGATGATTCTTTCCCTTAGTAATAATAATGTCAGGACTGTTATTACACTTGGCTCCGCGGGGGAATTGGAAGGGTTTCTCTGAAGGGAAGTGCTTCCAGCTCCACAGCTCTTTCAAGAGTTCCATTCCCATGTACTTGCTGGAAACTTTCAGGAAACCACATTCCTCTTCACGTCCCCATTTAGCAACGTGATCTCTCCCAGCCAGAATGCTTCCCAGACCACCTCATCAGCCAGGCCTGGGAAAGGAATGCGACCATGAGGGGCTAGCGCTGGGGTTTCGGTCTTGTTTCCATGTTGTGTTTGTGAGTAAGAGAGGAAAGGAATGAGCGTTTTTCTCCTGAGAATATTTTGTCAACCCCCAGCAAATTCCAAAGGATTCAAAATCTTTAATGAATCAAAGGATTCAAAGTCTCTAATCTGGGGACCAGGGCCAGTGGAACCTGAGAGGACAGTGAGATCAAATTCAGTCTCACAGTGGCCAGAGTTGGCCTGGAGTTTTAGGTCAAGAGGCATTTGACAAGTGTCAGGAAAACCCGTAAGAATCTTTGGGTAATTTTCTGTAACTTCTTTTGGAAATGATCAGACCAAAGGAAATTAACTGTTAGAAGAGTGATCCCTTATTTTAAAATTCAATGAAAAAAAAGGGGGAGGGAAGGAGAAAAAGAAAATAATCAATTCTTGAAAAATAAGGTAGGGATTGTGAATATTATAAGATTTTGGATGAATTATTTACTTTATATATTTAAAAAATAGAGGAAAGCAAAATTCACTACAAAGCAAAAAAATCCAACAAATTATTACACAGGATCCTATGTCACTAGTAGCTGATGCCAGGGAAACATTTGGCCATGATAAGGCTCTCTGCCCCATGGGGAGCAGTCTCAGTGGGTTGGCCCTTTGATTTTGTGCGTGTTGTTTAAAATTTAATTGGGTAAGTACTTGGGGGGGTTTTGGTAGAATGAGAGATGAGACGGTGGAAGTAATCATATTCACAGGGCAGCAATATCTGATGGTCAGGTACAGCACAGGCTTTATTTTGATCCAACTACTCAGTTTCCTATACAGCATACAATGAAAACTTGTTTTCTTCCTGACTAAAACCTGGAACCTGAAATCATGGTAGTTGTCAATGATGCCTGGGTAGCACCAGAAAATCTGGGAGAAGCCCCATTAGAACCTAAAATACTACTCTCTGTGGTAGGTCTTCTGACTTGACAGTCTGTTTCTTAGCAGAGAAGTAACTGGAGACAAACAAGGAGGTTTGTTTGTAGAGTAACAGAATCCAGTATCGCTAAAAACCAATAGCAGAGAAGCCACTTTCTGTGTTGCTTACTTCAACACATTTTTAAATCACAAGCTTGTTAAATTCTACATAGGTTTTTTGTTAAAAATATTTTTAATGTTTATTCTTTTTTTATATTTTTAAATGTTTTTAATTTATTTTTGAGAGACAGAGAGAGACAGCACGGGCAGAGGAGGGGCAGAGAGAAAGGGAGATACAGAATCTGAAGCAGGCTCCAAGCTCTGAGCTAGCTGTCGGCACAGAGCCCCAGGTGGGGCTCGAACCCACGTACTGTGAGATCATGACCTGAGCCGAAGCCGGACGCTTAACCGACTGAGCCACCCAGGCGCCCCTATTTATTCTTGAGAGAGAGAGAAAGATAGAGACAGAATGTGAGCAGGGAAGGGCAGAGAGAGAGGGGGACACTGAATCTGAAGCAGGCTCCAGGCCCCGAGATGTCAGCACAGAGGCCCATGTGAGGCTCAAACTCATGAACCATAAGATCATGACCTGAGTTGAAGTCGGACGCTTAATCAGCTGAGCCACACGGGCGCCCCTCTACATGGGTTTCCATGTATTTTTGAGAGTTCATATGGCTTAGATCCACACCCCTGCTTATCAGCGTCTTGGATCCCTGATGCTCTTTCATTTTTCCCCAGGCTTCAACCCCCCACCTTTTCAAGATGCATCCTTAGCTGCTATTTCAATGAAGGTCTGTGACTGATAAAAATCTTTTTACTTTGAAAAAGTTGTTATTTTGCTCTCACTCTCAAATAATAGTTTAGCTAAGTATAGAATTCAGATCAATCATTTTCTTTCAACACTCGGAAGATATTATTCCATTGTCTCCTGGTGTCTTCCTGGTGAAGAATGTGCTCTCAATATGTCTTTTCTTTTAGGTTAATTTTAACATTTTCTTTCTCTCCTTGGTGTTCAGAATGTATCTAGGTATGGATTTATTTTTAACCTTTCTGGTTGGGATCTGGTGAGATTCTTCATTCTCAGTGTTTTCCTTTAGATTTGAAAAATTTTCAGGGACTCTCTCTTTAAAATACTGCCTTACCCCCACTCTATCTATGATTTCTTTCCGGATTCTTCTTATCTCATTTGTCAACTAGAAATATAATATCCAATGCATCTGAATGAAAACACAATGTAATGGTGGCTTAGAGGGTTTATTTTTCCTCACATGACTAGGATGTCCAGAGGCAGGCAAGCCAAGACCCTTTCCACCTTCTGCTTCGTCATCCTTTGTATGTTCATAAGACACTTGCTCCACCTTTAGCACAGTGCTTGTGTCCACAAAAATATAATGGGGAGGAAAAAGGGGATATATATATATATATACATTTTGCTAGGCATATTATCATCCCAAACAAATCAGCAATCTGTGAGTAAAGACAGCAGAATGGAAACTGTATAAGCAATAAACAGGATCTGTCCCTGCCTGTTATGTATACTTCATCTCGTGTCTGTCATGCCTGTATTTATGTTACTACCTCTTCGTCTCTCCCCATCTCTAGATTCTGGGTGACTTCCTCAGAGACACAGTCCAGTTCATTAATTCTTTCTTCACCTATATCTAAAGTGGTATTCAAACCAATGATGAATTTTTAACTTTAATGACTATATTTTTTGATAAGAATTCTACATTTTCAAAGCTACCTATTCTTTTAAAATGTCTTATTATTTTCGGATGAATTTTCTTTTCTCTTTCATCCTGTCAGTAATGTAACAATACTTATTTTATAACGAGCTTGAGAATATCGTTCTATTAGTTCAAGTATCTGCTGTTTGCCATATCTAGTGCCTCATTTATGATAAATACTTTCTTGCACATTATGAAATTTTTGATTATGAGATTCTCTTGTGAGACAATATTTTTCTTCTGTAATCCTGTGTGGTCTTGAGTGAAAGAATGTCCCTCAGAGCAGTTTTGTGCTTGCTTCTTTAGGCCCTCAGAGATTCCTCAACCATGAGGATATCAGATCATGCAAGGTACTATTTCAAGGTTTGTATTGCTCATGGGAATCTTCCAGTACTACCAAGGGTAGGCAGTGGGCATGAGGACTGGGTTTGGCACAGAGACTGGGAGGCTCCAGGGGAGAGAAGTGTCATGGCAACATTAATCTAGTGAGATATTTTTACTAACATAAAATTGATGAACAAAAATCTACAAACCAAAAAGGGATTCAAGACATCATTTTATTTTAACCCTTAAACCCTGAACACAGGTAGCTAAACATCTATGACAGTCTCTTGTGCTAGCTGTGGAGACTGACACTTGCTACAAGTAAGAAGAATTACTGTTGGGAAAACAAAACTACCCAAAGTTTCATTAATTAAACTCTCAGTGGCCCTGCAGACTTGAGATGCATTCATACAGTGATTCCTTACTCCCAAGTTTTGCTCCTGACCATCCACTGTGGACAAGACACTGTGTTGGCCTGGTGGGCAAAGATAAATGAGACAGACTTTTGTTCTCAAGTGTGGAGGGAAATGCACAAACAGATCAGTATAATGGAATTCATGCATAGCCAGAGGGCTAAGGAGCCCAAGGGAAATTAGGGCTTGACTTTAGTGAAGACTTGATGAAAAAGTGGCACTCAGGCCAAGTCTTAAAAGATAAGCACAATCTATGAGTGAAAACATATAGGTTGAATAGGAGAAACCTAACAGGGGACCATGGGAAGGGGAAAGTGGCAGAGGGGGGGTGGTGGGAGGAGATTTAGGGAGAGGGAGTGAGGCAAATCTTGAGAGACTCTTGCATACTGAAAACAAACTGAGGGCTGAAGAGGGAGGAGGAAAGGGGAGAGGGTGCTGGTCATGGAGGGGGGCACTTGTGGGGAAGAGCACTGGGTGTTATATGGAAACCAACTTGATAAACTATAAATTAAAAAAAAAGAGATAAACACAATTGGGGTGGTGAATGGGCCATTCAGCCAGTTAGCAAGTTACAAATACAAGAGAAGGAGATTTTCTTTTGTGAAAAAGTAATGATTTGAGTTTAAACATGGTAGGTTTGAGTGCTTATGGAATATCCAATGGACAGTTGGATTTTTACAATTCTGGAAGTCAAAATTCTGGCACTCAGCACCAGGGAAGTGATGGAAGCACTCAGTGTGGCTATGGGGAGAGGAAGAGAGAAGAGGAGGGGGGAAAGGAGAGCGGAGGGAGGGGACGTAGAATATGCGAGGCCTGCAAGAGCCAGAGAAGCAGGGACAGCAGGACAGGATGAGCTCCATTGCCCAATGGAGACAAGAGTGTCTCCTTGAAAAGGTGGAATGTTCATCAGTAGTAGGTGCTGCAAAGAAATCAAGTAGGAAGAAAATGAAGAGTCTTGAGGTGGAAATTCTGGAAGCCCTAGTAAGACAGTAAGTTGTTGCAGACATTTTCCAATAGTTTCCAGAAGAACTGCCAGGAAGAGGAGATAGCATGCTCCCCTTGAGAAGAGGCAGAGCTCAAGGTGGGGGGGCAGAGCCTGGGGTGTCCCCCCCCACTGAAGTGAGCTCTAAAGCAGGCCGGCCAAGCACCTGGAGCCGTCTACCGTCTCGGGCTGATTCTCTGTCTGCAGGAGGATTTATAGACAACACAGTCCAGACCTGTGGAAGTTTCCCTCAAATGTTTCCTCTCTTTTGCTCGGGTGTATTAAAGGCTGAGGTTCTGGGGTAGGAAGGAGGAGAAGGATTAGCTTGGAAGGGAGATCCAGGCTCACCCCCATTTGCAAGAGGGGGAGTGAGGGTGATGCGGACCCCTGAGGATGTGGTGGTAAAGGAGAGAGGAACAGGTGCCTGCTGGCACCCGCAGGACCAGGGAAACTAGGGGTGCATGCAGGGGGGGGGGAAGGGCTGCCACCCTGAGGACGGGGAGGGGGCAGCCCCAGGCACTAGGGTGGGGGGCGCGTTTCTGGGAGCTATCGAGTGTTCCGCTGAAGGTAGGAGTTGTGACCCTGTAATGGTTCTGGTGTCCAGAGTGACCGTGCCATCTTGGCACTCTCCTCTGGTCCCTAAGTGACTAGGAGGTGACAGTTGCTCCAGAGAGGAAGAGTCTGGAAAGAAGGGGCAGCTCTTCCTACAGAGCTCCTCTCCTGGCCCTTGTCTGCCCCCTTCCCCGGACCCCACCTGCCTCCTGGGTCTCACCCACTGGGCTCTCCCGCTGTCACAACATCCGGCCCCTCAGACCCTCCGTCAGCCTCTGGCCACCGTCACGCCAGTCAGGATTCTTCTTAATGCCTGTTCTTTTTCTTTTTCTTTTTTTTACAGAGGAGATAAATATTTTTCCTTCTGCATTTTACACATGATATCTACAGAACTTATTTATCATATCTGTCTTGAATTACTTAAAAGCAAAGCAGCTGTCCCCTCATGCCTTTCTAGGTTGTTCCTCAATCTGGTTTGCTTCACCAGAAGAATCTACGTCAATCAGATTGTGTCCTTTTTTGCTTTGTATTATGCAGATGTGGAATCAACTTGAAGTTAAAAAAAGAAAGAAGAGGGAAAAAAGAAGAGAGGGAGGCATTCCAAACTCAAAACAGCCCACACCTTCATCCTCCTCTTCGGCCTGTGACTTCCCCACGTAACTGAGGACGTGTGATGCTTAGGATGTGTCCTCGTTTCCTTGACAAGCACAGTGAAGGCGGCGCCTTTAAAGTCTCCTTTCTCCCCAGGGGAGCGACGGCCTGGGTGCAGGGTCGGGGGCTTCAGCTCACACGGAAGTCTCCACAAGTACCCTCAGGACAGCGCCCTGAAGTGCTCGCTGGCGCAGAGCCTGTGCACTTACTGAGAACCTACACACACAGCCTGACTTTTTTCTTCTCTCTGTGTGTGGAGGAGATGCTTTCTTGCAGCATCTATTTTGTATAGACAGGTTTGTAGTAAACACGTCAACGAGACTCTGCAGAGCTTCACACCATTTCAAAGTGGGTGGTGGCCTTTTCGAGTGTCCTGGGTTCTCAGCTGTCCCTCTTCTACCCAGACCTCTGCCCCCAGGAGAGCTCGGGGGCGGCAGCAGCACCCCGTGTGTGTGACGTGGTAGCTGGCCAGGCCTCTGCTTGGGGACGTGTCTGCAGCCCCAGGCCAGCTGAGGCCTGGCAGCACCTGAAGAACAGCTTTCAAAGAAAGACATTTCCGCTGTCTTCAGAAGGGAGCGTCCTTTTGTTCTCTTTCCAGAAGGTCACGTGACCAGTCAGCCTCCTCCGGAGCTGGAGAAATTCCTCAGGACTTCCCTGGGATTGGGCTTCTGTTCTATATCAGGCCACAAGTGGTCTGGCGCCCTGTTTACAAGATACCCTGTGGCTTTTGACAGTGACCTGGCTTTGAGAGCAGGTCCCAGGCGAAACGTGGAAGCTGTCCAGGCTCCCAAGGCGTGTGTTGGTGAGGCACAGCGCGCCATTTGATTGAGAGAGAATCGATGCCATGTGCAAGGGGTTTGCACAATGGAGTTCCTCCCTTTGGCAAGGACTCTGGCAGACTGCATTATTTACTAGCCTTACTGCAGGCTCCTGAGGTCCAGTCACCTCTGCCCCATAGAAACCCTCCCAGCCGTTTGGTGCGTAGAAAGCACAAGATCCCCGGGGGGAGAAAAGCAACAGTACAGATGTTTTTTGCTTTTTCAAAAAATCAATACGAACACATTTCCTTCTTTTCTGTTACCGTCCCCCCCACCCTCCCGTTCATCTGTAGCAAACACAGTTTCAATCCCTCTGACAAGAGTGCGATTGGACCTTCTGCATGTTGGAGGAGGAAAATCACTAGTTGAGTCAGGATTAAAGTTCTGTTAAGGGAATTAAGCAGAAGTTGTTTTTCTTAATTAAAAAGCATAAAGTCAGGTTTGATTCCCCTTCATCTCCTCTCCACCTGTTAAACAATCCAATTAATTTTTTAAAAGAGATTTTATGAAAACAGGAAGGAAAAGTTTTACTTCTTATGTTGCTTAAACACGTGGCGTTCCACCTGTCAGGGGGTCTCGGCTTCTGAACGGTCTCTGCCGACCGTGTACCCACCCCAGATAGGCTTGGGGCGTGTCAGCAAATGTGAGCTTATGTTCTGCTCGGACATCGCAAACCTTGCTCTCTGCAACTCCACAGCCCTCATGGAAGACAGAGGGCCCAGCTTCGTGGGGAATAACCTCCCAATATAAGTGAAAGACGGAGAACATACAAGAGACAGAGATGAAAGGAAAATGAAAGAGAACATCCCAGCGGCAGAGCTCTGTTCTCAAGTCCTGTTAAAGGAAAACACCAGAGTTAATGAGAGTGCTGAGCCCACTTTATCCGGTATTTGTCTTGGCCAGACGTCAGCCTTCCGTAGGAAGATTGGAAGCACCAGCTCCTGAGCTCTAGGGCTCCGCGTTGGTGGGGCCGCTCTGCAGCATGCAGATCGCGGAAGGCCTCTGTCACAGCGCGTGAAGCAATTTCTTCCACGTTAAATATTTTCATTTCGTGCTCCTCGAAAATGAAGTATGCTTTAATGTAATTCGAGGTCCCAGTGCCACGTACATGTTCTCCATCACTGGTGAGAGCGCGGGATTCTCCAACCAGCTTGTTGCAAGCGGACGTGCCCTCCGCTGCACTTTTTAAAATATTGTTTCTCTCCCCCAAGGGGCGACGGTTAGTGCATAACTTTCAGGTATCTCTTAGCTGTTCTTGGTTTCCTGCAGTTTAAAAATGCTCAGAAGTACCATTTTGAACCAGAACAAAACAACGTCAGTATCGTACCTTGGAAAGGTTGTTAGATGCTGCTCACACTTATTTCAACTGTTCATCTCAAGTTTCCTGAAATGCAGCATGGTTACAATTTTATTGTTAAGATGGCAAGTTAGAGAAAAACTAAAAGAATTTACTGAAATATTTAAGCAAAAGAAGGAAAGTCCAAATTCTCCCATCTTTGTGTTGATCCTCATACAGCTGATAGGGACAAAGTAAGGTTTGCCTATAAATGCAATCCTTTAGAATTTTCTTCTTCTTCCTCCTATTCTTCTTCTTTTTAAATGTTTATTTTTGAGAAAGAGAGAGAGACAGAGTGCGAGCAGGAGAGGGGCAGAGAGAGAGGGAGATACAGAATCCGAAGACAGGTTCCAGGCTCTGAGCTGTCAGCATTGAGCCCGACGTGGGGCTTGAACCCACAAACTGCAAGATCATGACCTGAGCCATAGCCGGACGCTCAACCTACTGAGCCACCCAGACGCTCCTAGAATTTTTTCTAAGTTCTTGATTTCTGTGCTTTTGTTACCTAACAATACAAAATAAAGATCAGTGGACAGAATTTGTTTCCAAAAAGCACTGGTACCAAGAAGCCCGATTTTGATGGCATGGCATTCTTTACACCTAATGACTGTAAACAAAACAGCTCTCCATGCGTTCGAAGACATAGGCCTGTGGCAAGCTTTCCAGCTTCTGAGCCCCCATGCTCCGGTGGCTGTCAGCAAATGACAAGCTTGTATGTGTCCACACACATCCATGCCTCCGTGGTTAGGGTGGTAGTGTTTGCAGGAAGCTGTCCTTTCAACCCTTCTGGAAGCACAGTGTGTCATTACGAAAGCCCTGAGAGGTTATGACATCGTAGATGCAACTTTGGGAGAAGCCCTACAAGGTCAGGTGCGTCAGGGGCACGGTAGAGGATGCTTGGGCAGGGGGACTTGGTCCCAGGAGCCTCTGCTGCGAGTGCGGGCAACCATCTCACCTGTCCAGCCTTCACCTTCTCCTGGGTAACGTGTTACCAAAGCGCCTCCATCTCACTCCAAGGACGGGGGAGGGCTGAGGGGGCTGAGATGCGAGCCTTGGCCCCCGGCCAGTCTGTCCTGCAGGGTGGGCCGGACGGCGGGCAGATCGGGCTGGCCATAAAAAGGCGTGGCTGGGAAGCCAGGGGTTACCCCAAGCACTGTGAATATTGGCCCTAATCTGCAGTTCAAGTCCTAGCTGCTGGGAGGCTGGCCGCCAGCAGGAGGACACTTTGGCAAGCTTGGGCTTTGGACCTTGGCAGAGGACAGACTACACGTTAAACCCTTTACCCATCACAGGGAGTCATCCTCTCGGGGGTTCCCATCTATAAATGGGGATAATAACACTGGCCCTACAAAACTGCTCTGAAAATGAAATAGATATGCGACAGGCTTCAATATGTATCCCGCGTCTTGCAAATGTTTGCTCCTTCCCAGTCCTTGGGGCTGTGGTCTGCGGAGTGCTTAGTGACGGTCCTGGAGCCTGAGGGACATTTAGCCGGGCCAGCGAGGCAGGAAGGATGACGCTGATGGTGCTTCCAGCGCTGACCTCCTTGTCAACTTCTGTGAGGCCAGACCTGTCTCTTGGGACCCACGCGGGGGCTTTGCTAGGAAGGGTCCTATTTGGTGGCAGCATACTGGGCTTCACACAAGGGTTGGTTGATGCTGACAACGTAGCGGGACCTTCCTTGGGAAGCTAAGGGGGGACCTGAGGGTCAAGGGCCGGGGAGAAGAGGGCACACGGTGCTGCTTGTATTTTCTCAGCCTTCCCTCTTGCAGCCTGGAAATGCTAAGAGGAGGCTTGAGACTTGCATGCAGACACTGCCCTGGGTTTCGTTGCGCTGCACAAGTACATTTCGGTAGCCTCACCCTGGAGCCACACTTCCTTGTTAAACATGGCCTGTGCAATTTGTTTGGACGTGGCCTGACTAATGTTCCTTTCAACTGAAAATGAGGCTTTAAGTGCTGCCACGGTGCAGTAAGATTTTATCTTGGCGATGGAGAGTTCACGGTGACCAGAGCCCTGACCCTCACGCAGCCTCCTTTCTGAGGGTGCCGGCCAACTCCCAAGGCAGAGTCCCAACCGCAAGACGGTCTCGCTCACAACCAGTCTGGGAAGTGGGGTGGAGGGAGGAGAGGCTGGCCCGTTTGGGATGATCCGGCTGACACTGTTGTGCACACAGTTGTTGCTAACAAAACACCATCTGAACAACAGGCGTGGGTTAGGACAGGGAGCTGCATGACCCCTTCCCATCACTGTGTGGCTCCCACATTCGTTTTCCAGCTCAGATGCTGAGACCTCATCCCGGCCACGCAGGGGACCCTAGCATATCTTCTGATTTGCATCCCTTTCAGTTCTTCTCTAACCCTCTGCAATCTATGTCATGTATTTGCTTGCTCATTGCCTATTTGCCCCTTCTGCTGGAGGGCAAGCTCTGTCCTGCAATGTAAGAGATATGTTCTGCCTTATTCTACGCCTGCAATGCTATCTCGTCTGAAGGAAGCATTCAATGAAAAGTTGCTAATTTTTTTAAAGTGGTTTATGATGACCATTAGATATACAGATGTGAAATGCAGCAATCCACGAATTATCTAGAAGTCTAAATGTCAGCAGCATGAATCCTCTGGAAGATGTCTTTGAACCCAGAAATGAAAAAGTGCTCATGTCTGAAGTATCAAGAAAATACTTCTTACACATAAAACTAGTACTCCACTCTTTCAGTCTTGATAGCGGGCTCCACAGACTTTTAAACCGGGTTATCTCATTTTCCATTCTACACTGATAGGTGTAGACATAGGTGTGAACACGAACAGTGTTGGTTGGAGGTAGACGTTGACCTGACAGCTTTCTGCCAGAGTGGGCAGGGGAGTCAGCAGCGAGTTCTGTGTGCACATAAGACGGTCAGAAATTCCCACTCATGACCTGGCTTCCTCCAGAGTCGGCTGGAAATCCTGTAGTAAACAAAGAGGAAAATAGATAGTTCATTGGAGCATACAACAAGGCCGGTAGACACACTTTAACCACATGTTGTTACAATATAGGTGGAGGCACTTGAACAAGTAAATTTCATTTCTCTGGTTGTCATTTGCCATTGGCTGTTCATTTTGTTGACAGTGTTCATTTTGTCTTGAAGAGAAAATATGGTGTTGCCTCTGAGTTCCCACATCAATGTTTTTCTTTTGTTTTAATATTTAGGGTTTTGCAACACTCTGACTTTGCTAAATTACTTAGATCCTCAAGATTCGTTCTTGTCTATAGACAATTTCATCAATTACCAAACAAGACGGACAAACTGCAGTGCTGTCAACAAGGCTGGGAGCGCCTGATGCAGCTGCTCTTATTTTTAACTCCATGCGTAGTTGCAGACTTTGTGAGACTCATCTGCAGGTGTGGAGAGCATTAAAGATGTGGATGATTATGCTCTGGGTATTGGTAACGGAGCAAAGTTGAAAACGCAAGTGTATTCTCCTCCAGGAGATGCCAGCGGTAAGTCGTACACTGGCTTGGACTGGATTGATAACACTGACTTAGTGCCAATAAGTTAATTCACTGGGTTGTGTCCTAATTGTGTCATCATGGACAGTGACTAACTCTTGGGAGGGGGCTTAGTTTCCGTGTTGCTGAACCGGGGAGCACAGCCTGTTCTGTGGCTGCTCCGTGCCGCAACCGCACAACCACACGAGACGTTGGCAGAGAGAGAGCTGGGAATGCTGGGTGCCACTCATGGGGGTCACTCACATTTGTTCTTTGAATCTTTACTCAAACACGTCCTTACCTCTGAATCAATTGTTGCAGCAACTTGTGAGGTACCCAGGTTTTACAGATGACAAGTCTCACGTCCAAGGTCAGCTTCGTGGAAGATGAATTTGTATCTTGTATTTCTTGGCTCCTGTTACTCAAAACAGTATAGACGGTAAGGCGTAAAATCAAATAAGGGACCCAAACGTGCCCTCCATCCCAGAGTGGCAGGGTTTAGGTCTCCCTGAAGGCATGCCAGAGCTGACCCATCCAGTTAGAACGACACTGAGGGTTTCAAAAAAACAGACTGAACGTTAGCGGACTCTCCTTGTCGGGCTCGGCTCCATCAGGGTCTAAGGTGCAGTTTCAGGGCAGAGCTACGGTGCGGGCACGGTCATTTTCTCCTGTGCTGTGAACACAGGTCCCCGCTCCCCCCCTGGCTCACTCACACTCACAGAGAGGGAAACGGAAAGTAAACTCATCGTGTTAGTTCTAGTGTCCCTGCCATTCCCTGACAGCTCGTCTGAGGGACAATGTGACCAGCGTCTCATTTCCTCCTCCAGAAACCTACTCATGAGGAGGGGATCAGGATTCAAAGACAGAGGCCTTGACTGAAGTCTTCGTTCCTTCAACCCTGTGATCTGAGGCGGTTACTTAGTCACTCTGGGCCTCCGCTGCCTCATGGGTTCCCGGCCGGGTCATCACAGGGCGGCGGTGAGGTGTACGTTAGTCCTGGCCCAGGACAGCCACCCCGGCAGCACGCACCACTTAGAAAATGCTTGGCCACTGTCGACTGTTACCTGAGTAGCAAAGCCTACTTACAGTTGGGAGAAGGGAGGTGTAAGAAGGGAAGTGACCTCCTCAAAGTCACACAATTAGGCAGCTCGTCTGCCAATTTCCTTGTCCAGAGCTCACAACACAACCTGCCACACGGGAGGAAACTGAGGTGTGTAACTTTGCCCTCTTTTGAGCAGGTCCTCTCCTTTTGACCCAGGCTTTCGCAAGCTCAGGGCCAGGGGAAGGCTTGGATTCGATGAGCAAAACCCTGATGGCTGCCATTTTCAACAGCTGTCATTATTCGAACATTAACTCTGAAGTCTTTGCATCTTACTCAAAGAATCAAATATAGACCACAAATGAATAGTGCTACTATGTAATGGATAAATGCTTTCTGCTGTTTTTTTCTGCATAAGGCTCACCAAGATTATATATACATACATATATATATATATATATATATATATATATATATATTGAAATCATATGTCCATACTTCTCACTACTTCGCAGAAATTGACCATGGTCTGAGGGTAACATGGACTTTTATTTCAGTTTATCTTTGCGGGGAGTTTGGCTTTGTTTAGTGCACACTGACTTCTGTTTGGCTAGGAGACCATATTGCTAGTTTTTTTGGCCAAGCAGCTGTGGATTCCTTGCTGGCTTTTGTCTTGGTGACTATGAAGTCAGAGAAGACCACAGGGGAGTTTCGTGGAGATGCTTTCTTGGGAGGGGAGAGAGGTAGGCCTGTGTTAATTCTGGTTCTCACTGTGGCACCGCTGATGTTTTGGACCAGGCTCTTCTCTGTTGGGGGGAGGAAGCTGTCCCGTGCACTGTAGGAAGTTTAGCAGCATCCCTGATCCCCACCTACTAGATGCCAGGAGGACCTCAGTCAAGACAACAAAACTGTCTCCAGACATGGCTAAATATCCCTTGGGGCCACAAGTCACAATCGAGCACCACCATGTTAAAAGTTTGGAGTTCTTGGCTTTTCCAGGGTGATCAGAGACAGAAGGAACTTCAGCATGTCAGTCTGGGTCTGCCTGGGGTAGACGAAGGGTTATTTGCAGATGAGAATGCATGGTAAATAAACATGATGGCCACGTCAGCTGCGCAGGCGTTCACCCTGTGGCCTATCTGTCCTTTCTGTTTTAGAGGTTAGCTAAATTGTTTTGCGAGGATCTTGAACATCCAGAGGCGTGTTGGGCATTGCTTCTCACGGCTTAAAAATTTCTGTTATTTTTACACGGATCTCCGTCCTCTCTTTAGAAAATAAATTCCACCAAAGAAGAAGAAATGTCTGAAACAGGTGGAGTACATGAACTGTCCCCCCAGGGCTACTGTGTGGGTTTCATTTCTTCTCCCCTCGTTTCTTGCAGCCCGGAGCATGTTGGCACGGCTGGCCTCAGCTTCCCGCCTTGCCCGCACTGGGCCGAATGAAGACAATAGGATAAGAGGAAAGAAAAAGAGAAAAGAAAGGAGCGGATTTCTCCACGGCAGAACTGGAAGTGCCACCTAGCGTCCTTGGGACTTCCTGCCAGGACCCTGTGTCCCAGAGCATGTGCGTGTGTCTGGGGCGTGTGTGGTTTGGACCTGGCTGTGTCTGTCCCAGACAGGCCTCTAGTCTCCTTCACAATCAGAACAGAGCAGAAAAGGGCAGTTAGGAAACGGAACCGCTGCTGGAAGATAGAGCTGCTTTGTGAAGTTTGTTTCAAGTGGGTTTTGTTTTGAATCTACAAGTTCATTCAAATCCAATCACAGCAAAATTCATAGATTGTGATGTCATGTGGATGGAAACCAAAAAAGGGCTGTATAGGATGCTTTCTGCCAGATGTTACTCATGGTTGCAGGAAACTCCTCCACCCGCCCGTCTTTTTCTTCTTCGCCTTCCTTCCCCACGCCCCCTTTGCTTTGTGAGCCAAGACTTCAGGGCTGTGCTTTACTAAGTAAGCCTACTTCCATTTGCAGATCTTTCTTTTTTAACAGCCCTCCTGCCTAAGGCCTGCCGTTTGTGCTACTTCTCTACACTTTTATCACTAATTCATCTTCACATTAAAAAGGGAATATGTATTTACAATTGTATAGATACGGATGTGTCTAGGGTAGGGGAAGGAGGGGGGTGGGAATCAATCAGTGAGCACGTCCACCTGTTTGTCGTCTTACAGCTGACTGAATTGAGAAAGTCCCTTTGTGGTGGCCCTTGTGCTATGAGGTGACACTAGTTCCCCTGGCCTCCGGACAGAGGGGAGAGTTCTCTTTCATCACTGTGTGACAGCTGGCATTCAGTAAGCCGGCGCTGTCACTGGGGGTGACCTGAGGAAAGGGTACGCTTCCAGTCTGAGGGAAGGACCGGCACTCTGAGCCTCAGGCAGCTTTGCTAAGGGAGGAAGGTGTTTGAATGCTGGGGACACGGGGGTCAGGGACCCACGACATGTGCCTCCACGCCTGCGTCTGTGGCCCAGGGACGCTGTGTTTGCTCAGCGCACTGCCTCTCTAGCCTGACCCGCTTCTGCATTGCGCCCTGCGGACCGGAACTGTGCGGACTCCCTTGGGTTGCCTGAGAGCCAGGGTCACATCGGCTTTCCATGCTGAGTATTTTCTCGCTAGAGAAAACCCAAACTCCCCTCCCCCTGATGTGATTCCTGAATGATACCAAAGTATAAGTGTGTTAGTTCAAACTGTCAGACACAATTAATAATCCAATTAATAAACAGAGAAGGGGCTCAGAAGTCAGACCCACTTAACGATCTTCGTCTCCGTCTAGACACGGATGAGCTGAATCCCCAGCAGTGCCACCCAGTGACTTACTCGCGCTCCCTGAACTGCACGGATGCTCAGACATCACC
This sequence comes from Helogale parvula, assembly GCA_004023845.1. NCBI lineage: Eukaryota > Metazoa > Chordata > Mammalia > Carnivora > Herpestidae > Helogale > Helogale parvula. The sequence goes on from PJEM01002246.1 coordinate 212,231, forward strand.
GGCTGAATGGGGTTTTCCTCGGGCGTCTAGAGAGCTGCGGGCACCTTCCTCCGGTCCCTGCGCTCCTGTGCTCTTGTCACGATGCTGCACTGTTTATGTCCCTGTTCTCTTCCTAATGCCGCATTTCAGAACATGAGCTTCTTCAGAGAAGATGTGACTCCTTGGGAATCGCCTTTACACCCACACACTGGCTGATGACCGACTCCACAAATGTGCTTGTGACATTCTGTCGAGAAGAGAATGAACGGATAAATAAGGATAAGTCCCCCTCGTACAAGAGCCCTCCCGATTGCTCTGTTAGATTCCCACTTGGAGATGCTGCGATGTGTAGAGCCAGGAGAGAGACACCGCGCAGAGGGGCTGGAGGTGCTTCACAGGCGCAGTCACACCGCGGGTGGTTGTGGGTGTCTAATGAGCGGGCGCCCTTCCCCGGCTCCTGCCGCCCCCCTCCTGTACTCCTCATGCCCGCTATTCTGCCCCGTTCCCCTTTCCCCGCTGCCTCCTACACCCTGTCTTTCAAGGACTCGGCTTCATTTAGTAAGTAGTTATCGGACACTGATTATGCCTTAGGCACACGTGAGATTCACTGTGAGCTGCCTCCAAACAACTTACTATCTAATGGTCAGGAAACTTACATATCAGGGGTCTCCCCTCATCGTTTGTGCGTGCATTTGACAAACTGCCATCAGTCATCTGCTCCGTGTGAGGAGTTGCGCTGGGGACTGAGGACATGGTCATGCGATACACAGAGTTCTTCTGTATCAGGCGGAGTGTCAGTTTTCCTGGAAGAAATCACTCTCAAACAGGGTTTGAACTGAGCATAAGGAAGGGACTCTTCTCCGAGCTGCGGGTTTAGGAGAAGCAGCGAGGTGCTGGGCAAGGTCTGCAGCAGGTGCAGGGGAGGTGTGGGGCTGGCCGTTGGCTTTGCCCTGTCTTGGAGCTGCACCCATTGCTGGAGGCTGGAGGACAGGGGTCCCCGGGGGGGCATGGAGAAGCATGAGGGGTGCTTTAGGACAAAGGGCATTTGGTCAAGGCCACAGATCACCAGCCTGGAAACACACACTTGCACCCTGCCTTGCTGTCCTGAGATGTAGAACAGGTGGAGTTTTGCTGGTTGGATTTCAGAGTGGAGGAAGGAAGAGAGTCTAGAGAAGGTTCCCCATTTTTTTCTTTAAATAAGAAGAGATAAATATAATCATTTCCCAAATAATGGGAACTTCAACAGGATTAAGAGAAGGCAAAGGGGGACTGATTTTGGTACTTTTGAGTTTGAAGTGCCTGAGAGTCTGGAGGAGACCGTCAGGAGCATCTAGAAATGGTGCCGAGGAGTAAAGAGGCTATGAACAGAGTGGGCTGTGGATGAGGTCTCCCCGGTGGTGCAGGCGGGGGGCCCCGTGGAGGGCTGTAGACTTCATTTTGACTTTGGTTGGAACTTACCTAACTAGCGAGGAGGGAGGCATTCGACCCTTCTTTTAGAAGTCCATGTGTGGAGGGACCATCTCTCCAAGACAAGTGGCCACAGGCCGGTGGTGAGGCTGCCTCAGCAGGCAGGAGGCAGGAGGACCAGTCTCCACCCATGGGCAGCTTCGGAGGGAACCAAAGGGCACGGTGCCAGTGGAGGGCAGGTTGCTCTGGCCATGCAGATTTTCAAGATGAATAAACACAAGCTTTTCCATATTAAAACCGAGGTGAAGCAGGCTGTGAACAGGGAATTAGGTTACCGTGTGTGTGACTGGCATGGGGATGCCGTGCTGCGTGGCCATCAGCTAGAGTGGCTGGCCGCCTGGCTCACCCTTGTGTCTCCAAGCCTGACACTCAGAGGACTGTCAGTAAGAAACCGGGATGGGAGTGACCCGCCGGCATCACTGAGCTTGCTGTGTTTATCTTTGGGAGAAGTTAGAGTCAGGAGGCCTGAGACAGGTGACTTCCTTCCTTTGGGAAGGAAGACAATGCATTTGGGACTGAATTTTCAATGACGGTGCGCAGTTCAAATGAAATCAAGTGCCTACGGCAGCTGAAGGAATACACCTGAGGAAAATGTCAAGATTACAGCTTTACATTTCCAAGTCATGAGTGTACAGTGTGAGCATAAGCTACTTCTTGAAGCACACGACCTCGGGAGGAAGCGCAGAGGCCCAGATCCTGGTCACGGGGTTGCCCACCATCCGAAGGAGGCGAGGGACGGACGGACGCTTCTCAGGGGTGAGGGGTCTGTCAGGAGGGGTGTCCAGCAGGGACGGGCATGCCGGGGTGAGCTTCATACAGAGAGAAGCCACAGAAGCTGGGGTAGGCTTGCCAGCAAAAACACGTATTGTTTGAGTCCTCAACTCAGAAGAGCCGCAGTCAGTGTGCTTCGGACCCTGCCATCAGTCCAGTGGGCCAGGTGCCGTGCCCACGTGGGTGGCGGATCCGGCAGCTCTCACGGATTTTCCAGTCGGTCTCTGATTATCACCTTCCCGCTGACAAATTTCAAGCCATGTGCTATGAAGGTAAACGTCCTCTAGAGAAATAATTTTTTTCTATTTTCGTTTTTACCTCTGAAGGCCCAGCGCTCATTAGGTCACACATGTGGAGATGTTTTAAGTTCCGGGAGTAGAGCATGTTCTTGATGATTCTATAAGAATTCTTCGTCTCTTGTCCAGTTTAATGTTATTTTAAAATAGTGCTTGTGGTTTAATCCTTTTTTGAGATCTTGCTACTAGATTTAAAAAATCTGTAGCTAGACGCCAAGATAATTTTCTCATATAATTGTTTTTGAAACAGATCTTATGCAAGATATTTTGTACTGGTAAAGCTGCACCGTGCATCTGCTGACTTGTGGCCAGAAACCAAGAAGGACCCCAGCTGATTGCAGAGCTGTAACCTCGCCAGGGAGTGGATCTGAGGCACATGTGGCCGTCCTCATGACTCAGAGGAGGTGGGGACTAAAATCTTGTGGGATGAAGAAGCCTGGCTGGACGCCGGGCTCAGGCTGCTGAAGTAAGCAGTTCCTCTGCGGGGGCGGATTGGTCTCCAGGCCCCGGGGGATGGGCCCCAGCCCCCACCCCACTTCCTCCGGGCTCCAGACCGGTCTCAGCCCTTCCCTGGAAGAAAGAACACCGCCGCTCCTGGGATTTTGCCCGCGATCTAAACTTTGGGGTGCACCCTGTCCCTTCACATGTTAAGTCCTGAACAGGCTCAATCAAGTCACAGCTGAAGGACCGGCTGGGAGACTCACCCAGATCATTCCAGCTCCCGACGCTGTTCCTGCGTCCCGGAGTCTGGCAAAAAAGCAGGCAGGGGAAAAAAGATTTCAATTAGAATTGGCATGAAATTAAAAACAGTTTTCAGAAAGCATGGCCACAGTGTGCGGGAAGCCGGTGGCTGCTAGGGACTTGTGACTGTTTAAAAAAAAGGATTCCTGTCTTCTTTTTATTATAACTCAGCCAGCAACGACCGCGTAGGCGGAGGCCATCAGAAATAAATGTCTGACTTGGATTTTGCACAGTTGGGTCCTGCTCCAAAGCGCACAGCCTGCCCACTGACCCGGCTTGCGTTTTATAGGGACAGCGGAGAGGGGCAGTTTGCAGACGCGCAGGGTCCTCCGGGGCTGCGCTGGGGACTCGCTGGGTCGCAGGTCGCTTCTGGTCCCGCTTCCCCGAGCTGTTCCCGGAACACCACAACACACATGCCGTTTCTTTATTTTTTTTTTTTTCCTGGGGCACTTTATTCTTCTTTTATTCCTTCTGCTCCCTCCTCTGTCTTTCTCTTGTTTTTACAATCTCCCCGTAATGACTAATTGGCAGCGTTTCCCGGCTTTTTTATGCTTCTCTTGCTCTGGTTACAAGTCGTACTAACCCAGGAACATCCACAGGGACCTATAGACAGCCAACATTTCCAAATGATATACAGCATTCCCCTTTCTCTTCGGGTGTAAAACATTTACAAGGAAATGTACCAACGCGCCGGGAACAGTTCCCGGGTGGGGCGTCGGCGCGCCCCCCCCCCCGCGCCCCGGGGGCGCCCCCCGCGCGGCCCCCGCGCCCGCGCGCCTCTCCGGGTGCCCGCGGGGCGGCCCGCGACGCCGCAACTGCTCTGGCCCGGCTTGACGAGCCTCCGATGCCCATTTACTGCGGGCGGCAGCCACGCTGGAGCCGCGGCACATCTGGATGGAGTCAGCCGCGAGCGCGGGGGCCGGGCGGGCGGGGGAGGCCGGCGGAGGCCGGGGGAGGCCGGCGCCCGGGCCGCCTCCGCCCGCGCCCGGCCCCGCCCGGCCGGGGTCCTGCGGGAAACAGAGGGCCTCCGGGGGCGGCGGCCGCGCGGAAGGTGTCACTTAGTGCCTGCGTGGGGGCAGCTCGGCGACGCGGGAAAGCGGAAGCGTTGCTTTGAGTTTAACCGGCGGGGAGCCCGGGACGTTACCGTCCGTGCGCAGGGGGGAGGGGGCCCTGAACGCCCAGCTCCTGCTTTTGTGTTTCCTTGTTCCGCTTTATGGTGATCGGGGGCTAATTTCATGATCTGCAGCCAAATGGGAAACCAGAGGCCTCGGCTGCGGACGGCGCCGACGGCCGTGCGGGGTCGCTGCGGCGGGCGGGCGGGGTCCCCGCTCTGGAAGCGGCGCCAGCCAGGAGCGCTCGCCCTTCCGGGTCCCGGCCCCGAGGGCAGTTTCCTCGCGGCCCCGCACGCGCTCCCCTCCCGCGGCTGCGGGTCGGCGGCTCTTCCCTCTGCGTCCCCGTTGGCTCCGGGGTCTGGGCCGAGCTACCACCTTTCCCCCTTTCACTGTGTTCCTTCGCTCCTCTCCAGGCCGGGGCTGGGACCCCAAGCACATGTGGTTTCCGGGCATCCGGGAAGCAGACACCGACCAATAGACGGAGGCAAAGTCGTTTTGAAATAGACGGGAGAGAGGGAAAATACAAAACGATGGCAGAGAGCTCGCGTCGTCATCGCCAATAATTAAAATGAAATGTAGATGTTTCCAGTTCCGTCACAAGCCATTTAAACCGTCGCGTCTAGAAAATTTCAACTGGCGGGAGTCGTCCTCAGACACTGGCAGGACGTCCCTACCCTCGATAGGGACGAGGCTTGCGGAAGTCTTTAGATGGAGATCAGGAGAGCCGGGCGTGCGTATCTGAGGGCAGAATTTGGCCGATACGCAGGATACGGGCCGGCCGGGGAGGAGCTCTGAGCTGTCAGGGTAGGATTTCCGAAAGTGCAGCTTCCGGGCAGGCGGTGTCAGAACGTTGGAAGTCGTCTGACCCACACCGCGTTGGACCTGCTCAGGAGCACCTGCTGGTGAAAGAACGTCCGGTGCCTCACTGACCTCGAATAGGTTCACGGGGCACTCTGTCCGTCTCTGAGTGCAGTTGGATGAACTTGTGAGAGGCTGGGCCACCACTTAGGAAGAGCACCAAGGTCCAGTTGGCATATGGGCCGTTAGCAGCTCTCCTGGTGGTTCCATGAAGGAGACGGGGCTGAGATCCACGGCTGAGGTGAGCTCGGTTCTGAGCAAATCCCTGCACCGCTAAAAGCAAACAGAGGGTTAGTCCCGCCCCTGTGCTCCCTTCACCTGGAGAAACGCTGGGAGTCGGACTTTCTGTGATCACGGTCTCAGTTCGGAGAACTCACAGGGATGAAGAAGACTTCAGTTCAAAACACCTGTCTGCCTTCTCACAGTATTGATTCCTATGTTCTTGGCAGCAGACACCAAGCTCCCAGCCGGGAATTCTTAATTTGCTGGGTGAGAGACAAGCGTGGTGGCTTGGTTACTTAACTCTCCAAACCTCAGGTTTCTCCCTCTAGTAAGAGGATAACACTCTCTACTTCTTCGGGTAACTAGAAGTTAAATTAGATACTGTGTATGAGAGCCTAGATCAGTGCCTGTTACGTAGGAGTTATTGGGTAAATGTTTGTTTTTTCCTACAGTTTGGTTTTGTTTTATCATCCTTCTACTTCCATCTATAATAGACACAAGGAATACGAGGGTATCCTTGAAAAGATTTCTTCAAAATCCACTACAACCTACACCTTGCATATTCTTTCCTTCCTCCCTCCTTCTCTCCCTTCCTTCCTTCCTTCCTTCCTTCTTTTTCTTAATTTTTATTTTGGAGAGAGAGAGTGAAAGTGGGGGAGAGGGGCCGAGGGAGAAAGAGAATCTTCAGTAGATTCCATGCTCAGTGTGGAATCCAGTCCCCAACCCTGGGATTATGACCTGAACTGAAATTAAGAGCCTGATGCTCAACTGACTGAGTTACCCAGGAGCCTCACCAACGCACGCCTTGCATTTTCTAAGAGCTTTTTGACTTTGTTCCATCTTCAAACCCTGTGTCAGAGGATGTATACTAATTTTTTAAGTCTGGACAGTAAGTCCACTCTAATTATAACCTCATCTTTAGCACGTTCTCCCAGAGGCCATGATGCCTTGCTGATGGCACCCGGGCCACCAAGAACCTGTGTGTGTGTGTGTATGTACATTTGTGAGGAGGGTCTCTGGGCCAAACAGGAACTCACCTCAGAGCTCTGACCCAGTCAGAGCCACAGATTTTTTTTTCTTTAACTGAAATTTTTATTGAGATAGTTGTAGAGTCACATGTAGTATAAAATAATGCGAAAGGTCCCATATACTCTACTGTCTCCCCCAATGATGACGTTTCAAGACTATAGTGAA
>PJEM01002246.1:218970-244936 GCA_004023845.1 Helogale parvula
ATACTAAAATAGTTCCACCCCCACAAGGATCCCTCCTGTCGCCCTTCCAGAACCATACCACCCCCCCCCCCCCCGGCCCCTTCCCTCTGCCTCCTTCCTCTTCTATCCTGGTCCTTGGCAGCCACTAATCTGTCCTCCACTTCTGGAATTTTGCCAGGCCAAAATATTGGGCGCATGGAATCACACAGCATGAAGGGTTGGGGATTGCTTTCTTTTTGCTCAACGCACCCTGCAGCTTCATCCAAGTTGTTGCATCAATCGATAGTTTGCTGTTTTTTATTGCTGGTGAGTATTCCATAGTATCAGTCACTTGCTGAAGAGGATTTGGACTGGTTCTAGTTCTGGCTGTTGCACATACAGCTGCACATACAGTGTGTACAGGTTTTTGAAAACATAAGTGTTCATTTCTCTGGGATATATGTCCAAAAGTACAATTGCCGAGTTGTGTGGTAGTTTAATGTTTAATTTCATAAGAAGCTGCCAAATTGTTTTTAAAAATGACTGTAGTGGGGCTTCTGGGTGGCTCAGTCAGCTAAGCATCCGACTCTTGATTTCAGAGCCCTGCTTGGGGCTCTGTGCCGGCAGAGCAGATCCTGCTTGGGATTCTCTCTCTGCTGCTTCCGGCATACCCTCACACGGCATGAGCTTTCTCTCTCTCTTCTCAAAAATAAATAAATAACCCTAAAGAAAAAAAAAAAAGAATGACTGTACTATTTTACATCCCGACCAGCAATGTATGAATGACCGTTTCTCCACATTCTTGTTAACATTGGGTGTGTCACTTTTTCATCTTAGCCATTCTGGTTAATATGTGGTAATCTCATCATTGTTTAATTTTCATTTCTTTAATGGCCATTTATGTGTTTATTTACCATGCATGTATCTTCAGCATATCCTTTTTATGCTTTTCTTCATTTTTAATGGAATTCTTCTTATTATTTACTGTTGAATTTTGAGAGATCTTTATGTATTCTGGATACTAACACATCGTCAGATACATGGTCTCCAATATTTCCCCCAAGTCCTTAGACTGTTTTTTCATTTTACTCATATGGGCTTTCACAGAACAAAAGCTTTTAGGTTTGGGGCACCTGGGTGAACTCAGTTGGTTAAGCATCCAATTCTTGACCTCAGCTCGGGTTGTGATCTCACAGTTTGTGAGTTCAAGCCCGCATCAGGCTCTGCACTGACAGTGCAAAGCCTGCTTGGAATTCTCTCTTCCTCCCTCTTTGCCTCTACTCCACTCATACTCTCTCTTTCAAAATAAATAAATAAACTTAAAAAAAAAGTTTTCAGTCTTGACGAGGTCCAATTTATCAATTTTTCCTTTAACGGATATATTTTGGTGTCAAGTCTAAGAATTCTTCTCCTAACCTTAGATCCTAAAAATGTTCTCCTAAGTCTTTACTGCAAATTTTATATTGTGTGTTTTACACTTATGTTTATGATCCAGTTTGAATTATTTTTCGCATAAGAGGTTTAGGGTTGGCATCAATTCCTCCCCACCCCCAGATGTGCAGTTTTATCAGTACCATTTCTTGAAAATGTTAGCTCTTTCATTGAATTTCTTTTGCACCTTTGTCAAATATCATTTGAGAATATTTTTCTGGTTCTATGTCTGGGTTCTCTGTTTTGTTCTATCGACCTAGGTGTTGGTCCCTCTGCAACACCACACTGTCTTGATTACTTAGTTATAAGGCTTGCTACCAGAGACTTTCTTCTTTTTTCAAGATTATTTTACCATTACCTGTGACTTTCTATAAAAAGTTTAGAATAAACTTGTTAACCTACAAAATACTCTGCTAGATATAGGATATAAATTGCTTACAAAACTTCTGGAAGGGGTACCTGGGTGGCTCAGTTGGTTAATCATCTGACTTTGGCCTAGGTATTGATCTCTCTGTTTCCAAGTTTGAGCCCTGCATCGGGCTCTGTGCTGACAGCTCAGAGCCTGCAGCCTGTTTTGAATTCTGTGTCTCCCTCTTTCTCTCTCTGTCCCTCCCCTGCTCACACTCAGTCTCTCTCTCTCTCAAAGCTAAGTAAATATTAAAAAAAATCACTTCTGGATATAAGATAAGAATTGCATTAAGCCATTTGGGCAGACTTGACATCTTACTGTTGTTTACTTTTCCAATTCATGAACATGGTATGTCTCTCCATTTATTTATGTCATCTTTTATTTCTTTCATTAGGATTTTGTAATTTGCAACATGCAGTTTGTGTACATGTTTTGTTAAGTGTAATATCTAAGTATTTCATTTTCTTTGGAGTGATTGTAAATAAATATTTTAATTTTAGTGACTAAATCTTCATTATTAGTATGTGGAAATATGGTTGAGCTTTCTGGTTGATGTATCCTTCAACTTTGCTGAACTTACTTTTTATTTCTAGAAGTTTTTTGGTATAGTCTTTTGGATTTTTTATACATGATCATGTCATCTACAAACACATAGAATTTTATTTTTTTTTTTCTGATGTGTATGCCTTTTCTTTCTTTTTCTTGCTCTTGCACTGTCAGAACTTCCAATGCTCTGTTGAATAAAAAGAGCCTTGCTTTGCTCCTGATCTTAGGGAGGAAGTATTCAGTCTTTCATCATTAAGAATTATGTTAGCTGTAGGGCTTTTGGTAGATGTTAGATGCTATTTATTAAGTTTAGGTAATTCTCCTTTATTCTTAATTTCTTTTTATTTTTTATCATGAACGGGTATGGTATTTTGTCAAATGCTCTTTATACATCAATTAGTATGATTTTCTCTTCTTTTATTGTTCACATGGTGGAATATATTGATTGATTTTCAAATACAGAGCTAACCTTACATATTTGGAATAATCCCACTTGTTTTTATTGTTTCTATACATTATTGAATTTAATATGTTGATTTTTTATTGAGGATTTTTGCATCTCACTTCAGTAGCTATATTGATCTATATTATTATTGTTTGCACTGTCTTTGTCTGGTTTTGGTTTCAGGATAACACCAATATCAGAAAATGAGTTAAGAAATATTCTATTATCTGGAAGAGATTGTATAGGATTGATTTCAAATTTTCTGTAAATGTTTGGTATAATTCTTCTGTCTAGTGAAAACTTTTTGTCTTGGAGATTGCTTCCTCCCCCTCTTTTGGCAGATTTTTAATTTGAATTCAATGTCTTTAATGGTTATAGGGTATTCGGATTGTTAATTTTTGTTGGATAAATTTTGGTGGTTTGTGGTTTTCAAAGAATTGGCCTGTTTCTTCTAAGTTGTAGAATTTATTAACATAAATTTATTTGTAGTATTTTCTTATTATCTGTTAATGACTACAAGATCTATAGTACTATCTCTGTTTGTGGATTGTGTCTTCGCTTTTGTCAGCCTTGTTATAGGTTTGTCAATTGTATTAAGTTGTTTTCATAGTACTAACTTTTTGCTTCACTGATTTTCTCTATTATTTTCCTATTTTCAATTTCATTGATTTCTGATTTTATATTATTTCTTTCTTTGTGATTTATTTAGATTTATTTTTCTCTACTTTCCCTAGATTCTTGATGTAGGAAATTAGGCCTTTTCTTGTTTCTAATGTATTTAGTGCTATAAATTTTCCTCTTTAGTGCTTTGACTGCATCCTACTATTTTGAAATACTGTATTTTTGTTTTCATTTCTGTTCTGTGTTTTTATTATTTTTTTAATGTTTATTTATTTTTGAGGGGGGGGGAGAGAGAGAGAGAGAGAGAGAGAGAGAGAGAGAGAGAGAGAAAGAGAGAGAGAGAGAGAGAGTCAGAGCGTGAGTGGGGTAGGGGCAGAGAAAGAGGAGACACAGAATCTGAAGCAGGCTCCAGACTCTAAGCTGTCAACACAGAGCCTGATGCAGAGTTTGAACCCACAAGCTGTGAGATCATGATCTGAGCTGAAGTCAGACACTTAACCCACTGAGCCACCCAGGCATCCCCAGTTCTGTGTTTTTAAACATAATGTCCTTTGATAATCCTTTTTGACCCATGGATGATTTAAAAGTTTGAAGATTTTTCTCTTATCTTTTGTTATTGACCTCTGTCATCATGAGAGAGTGTACTCTGTATGATTTAAATTTTTTTTAAAACATTTATTTACTTTTGAGAGAGAAAAAGAGACAGGGCACAAGCAGGGAAGGGGCAGAGAGAGAGGGAGACAGAATTTGAAGCAGCTCCAGTCTCTGAGCTGTCAGCACAGAGCCCGATGTGGGGCTTGAACCCTCAAACCACGAGATCATGACCTGAGCTGAAGTCAGATGCTTAACCAACCAAGCCACCCAGGTGCCCTGACTCTGTATGATTTTAATTCTTCTAAATTTGTTAATATTTGTTTCATTGCCCAATATATGGACTGTCTTAGTGAATGCTCCATGTACATTGGAAACAAAATTGTATACTGCTGTTGTCATGTCGTATGTTGTGTGCAAGTCTGTTAGACACTCGTGGTTGACTTTGTTCCATCTAGTAGTGCCATCCATGGCCGAGAGAGGCAGCTCAAACTATAAACTGTATGTGTGGATTAGTGCATTTCTCCTTTCTTTAGGATCATTATTTCTTTTTGTGGATTGATTTTTTTTATCAATATGCAGTGTATTTCTTTGCCTCTAGCAATTTTATTTGCTCCAAAGTCTACTTTATTATACATTAATAAGACTCCTGCTGCTTTTTAAAAAATGATGTTTATATGATATATCTATTTCTATCTTATTTATTTCAACCTGCCTATGTTATTAAACAAGAAGAGAGTTTTTAAAAGTTTATAGTTGGGTCATATTTTTTTTTCCACTCTGCTGGTCTTTATCTTTTGGTTGGTATATTTGGGCAATTTATATTTAGGTGATTATTTGTGTGTTAGTACTGAAAAGTGTCATTTTCTCAAGTTCTTGATCTTCCCTTTTTTTATTCCTTTCTTATGGGCTACTTGAACATTATTTTAGGTTTCCAACTTGCTTTATCCCTTTGTATTTCACTGTATCTCTTTGTATAGTATTTTAAATGGTTGCTCTGGGCATTAAGGTATATATATGTAACATAATAATTGACATATCAATATTGTGCCATTTTCAACAAAGTGTGGAAACCTCACTTCTATTTTGTCCTCTTTTCCTTCTCCTTCCATGCTTTTAACTACCATTTTCTTGTGACTCAGGGGTTACAATGTTCATTTCAGTTATCAGATATGATTTATGCAGTTCATGAGGATGAAGACTATTATGTGCCCATTCTTCCTGTTGTTCCTCCTTCTTTCCTGATTCTTCTTCTTTTTCTATTCTTCCATCATTTCCTTTCACTTTGGAGAACTTTCTATAGTCAGTCATTAAAGATTGGCCTGTTAATGATAAATTATTTCCCTTTATCTGAGAATGTTTTTCTTTCTCTTCTATTTCTTTAGAATAAGTTTTGCTGGGTATGGAATTCATGGCTGACAGTTTTTACTTCAGCACTTGAAACATATTATTTAAATTTTGTTTGATTTTTTGGGTCTGCAGACTTGGGTTTTTTGACAGATTTGTGAACTTTTCAGCCCTTATTTCTTTAGCTATTCTTCAGCTTTAGCCCCAGCCCATATTCCCATCTGTTTTTCTTACGAGACTTTGATGATAGGAATGTTGGATCTCTTGTCTCATATGTCTCTGAAGCTCTGTTCATTTTTCCTTTTTAAATCTATTTTCTCTTATTTGTTTCTATTCTATTCTAAGATGAATTCTCTTGTTGTATCCTAAATTTCACATATTTGATCCTTTTCATCTCTGTTCTACTATTGAGGCTATCAAGCTAATTTTCATTTCTATTATTCTATTTTTCAGTCTTATAATTTCCATGTGATTCTTTTTTATCTTTTCCATCTTTTTCATTTTCATTTGTCTTAAGACATATTATAATTGGTTCTTGAAGCATGTTTATGATGGCTGCTTTAGAATCCTTGTCAGATAACTCTAACATCTAAATAATATTATTTGTGGCATCAGTTTTATTGTCTTTTTTCATCTGAGTTGTGATTTTCCTAGTTCTCATTATAACAGGTGAATTTCAGTTTTATTCTGGACATTTTGTCTGTTCTGTCAGGAGTCTCTGGGCCTTATGTAACTCTTACATTTTAGCAGACAGTTACCCTTTTTAGGTTTAGCACATGCGTTAAATTATTTTTGTGAACAGCAGTTTAATTTTCAGAGTCTTTCAAAGTTTGTTTTTCCTGGTTTCATGGGGGTCTTACTGGTCCCTGCTGGTGTGCCGTGAGAAGTGGAAGGCCCTTTTCGAGGCTGCCTGATACATGTCTCTCAGCGGGACAGTGGTGTGGTGGGGTCCCTGCCCTTGTGTCCCAGGCTGCCTGGCTGTGTCTGGGCAGAGCAGGGCAGTCCCAGGCCTTTGGGATAGACGGTTCCCAGCTGGCCCTTGCTGTGGTGGGTCCTCTCTGGTTCACTCCTGCTCAGGCGTGTCTCCACAGGAAAGGGGTGTCTCAGGCCTGGCAGGAAGGACTGATTTCCAGGGGGACTCCAATGGAGGTCTGCCAGCGGTGCACCTGGTGCTGTCGGAGAAACCCTGTTTCATCCGGAGGGTGAGCACACCTGGGCGTCCGCTGTCGCTGGGCGGGGGCCGAGAAGCACCATGCATGCTAGCCTTCCCCCACGGGGTGGGGACTGAGGCCGAGCGCTGTGCTGCCGCTCCAGCCTCAAGGCTTCCCCTTCCTTCTGCCTTTTCCCAGTGTCGTCCTGGGATTGCCTGGCTCATCATCCCAGGGTTTGTAGTTGTGCTTAGTTGGGGGTCAGGTAAGGTTAGGCGCATGGGCCTATTTCATCTTGTCTCCCCCCCCCAGTGTGTATATATATATATATATATATATACACACACACACATATATACGTACATACATGTATTATATCTATCTGTCTATCTGTCTATCTAATTTCAGCGTCTTGTCAGTCAAATCATTTAGTGTTTATTTCAGTTTCCATCATACAGCACAGCAGTATGGTTGAGAGCCCAGCCTAGGACCTAACTTCCATTGGTCTATGCACATGACCTTGACTATCTGTTCTTGGACTTGGACCTTGCTTCTGAATTCCCTGGGCTAGTCTAGATTCATAAGTGTTGCCATGGTGCCGTCATTAACAGTGCCCTCTCATTTCCTGAAGGGATTTGGTGTGGCTAAGGGGAGTTGTGTGGTGATCCTATTCAACGGGCTGTTGTGAAGAATCAAGAAGCCAACCTAGGTAAACTGTTTGCACATTGCAAGGCCTTATAAATGCCACCTACTATTATTATTTTATTTTTCCATCATGATAAGTGTACTCTTTAATCCTCATCACCTCTTTCACCGCCGCCCCCCCCCCCCCCCATCTGCCCGGTGGTAACCGTCAGGACACCAGGATGGCTTAGTTAGTTAAGCCTCCGACTTCAGCTCAGGTCATGATCTCACAGGTCGTGAGTTTGAGTCTGGTGTTGGGCTCTGTGCTGACAGCTTGGAGCCTGGAGTCTGCTTCAGATTCTGTCTGTCTGTCTCTCTCTGCCCCTCCTCAGCTCACGCTCTGTGTGTCTCTCTCTCAAAAATAAATAAACGTTAAAGAAAAAAAGTCTGTTCCCTCTGCTCATTTGTTTTGTTTCTTAAATTCCATTTATGAGTGAAAGCATATGGTATTTGTCTTTCTCTGACTTATATCACTTAGCATAATACTCTCTAACTCCATCCACATAATGACAAATGACAAGATTTTACTCCTTTTTATGGGCAAATAATATTTCACAATACTGTTATTATTATATAAATGTTTCTTTGTGTCATATCCCTGTGTTATATACGTCTTACAGTCAGCCACTTATTAAACATTAAGAAGGCGCTATTTCCTTAGTTTATTTCAGTAAACAGACATACAAATAAAAGTGCCAACCTGTCCTTTCACAGCCTCGGGGGCTGTCTAGTGTGCCCCGAGGTGCTCACCCACCTCTAGCCAGCCCGGGAGGGGGACGTCAGGAGTCTGATACAGCCGGTGATCATGGTCAGACAGCGAGTGAGCAGACACACAGACGCAGGAGGGCTGTTACTTTCCTGAGATGAGCAGAGAGCAGTGGTGCTTTGCCCTCGGCCTGGGACTCAGATATCTGGCTGTTGGACAAAGCTGGGCAAAAGCTGGTGCGTCGCTTGTGGACGGGCAAGAATTTAAGCTGTGAGGGTGAAATAGAGTAGAGTACAGAGGTCGTACCTGTTGTTTATGTGTGATTTCCTGATTAATGTTGTTTAATGTTTCATGATTCAGTACAGCAACAAGCTAGAGCTCTGTTCTTGGGAGTAAGCAGTTTTGGGGTGGGGGTCGGGGAAGAGTTCCTACTATTCATTGATTCATGAATGTTTTCCTTTTTGCAAAGTGTGTTTGGCCTTTGTTCCACTGCTGGCTTCTTTGGCATCCAGGCACTTTCAGTCGTGACAGAAGAGTGTTTCTTGGTGGTCCCTTTGCTTCTTGACTGCATTTTTGTTTTAATTCAATGTGTGCTAGAGGGGGCAGTGCCGCTTCTGCCAAGGTGTTTGTCTTATCTGTATTTCCCAACACTAGGGATATTTGGAGAAGATTTACTGGACATCAGTTTCCATCTATTATTTCAAAAAAGATTTGTGTTTCCAGCAAACTGCTTTTAAAAAGTTAACGATACAGTCCTTTTTGCAATTCAGGGAGTGAATTGAAGAAAAATTACTAGATTATATTAAGAATTACCCTTTGGGGGTGCCTGGGTGGCTCAGGTAGTTAAGTGTCTGACTCTTGATTTTGGCTTAGGTAAATGCATGACCTCATAGTTTATGCAAGTGAGCCCTGCATTGGGCTCTGCACTGACAGTGTGGAGCCTGCTTGGGATTCTCTCTGTCTCCCTCTCTCTCTCTGTTCCTCTCCCACTTGTGCTCTCTCTCTCTCTCTCAAAATAAATAAACTTAAAAAATGAAAGAATTACCCTTTTATCTATCTGCTGTGATGATTTTCGGATATAATTGGTCTTTATTTCCGAATTTTTTATTTGAGTATTAATGTTCAGTTATACAAAAATCTTAAAGGAAATGATATTCTTTGTTAAACAATGCAGGAGTCAATGACATGTCAACTAACTTTTTTCTTAATCTTCCATTACTTCAGTTACATATTCCGTCCTGCAGAATATTCTATCCTGCAGAATAAAACCAGTTAGCTCTTCTCTGAATTATCAGACTTAAAATTACTTTAGAGAATGTTACTTTGTACCCAACTGAGCTGAATCTACCTCAAAGCCCATTAATAATATGATTATTATTAATCATATTCATCAAGGACAGCAGACCTTATCTTTATCAATATGTTTCCTGCTACAAAGCACTGGAGACTTCTTTCACTCATGGAGATATTTCAGTGTTGTTATTGAGAGTACATATGACTGGGAGTTCAGTGGAATATGTAATGACGTCACCAAAGATTAAGAAAGAGTAAGATATTAATTGAAAATCTAATGTTAGGACTATACTACGGATCTAGACAACTTTCCACATAACTCTTAAAATATTTTACAATATTTCTTTACGTGTCATATTTTATCCACTAGAAAAACCAAGGTCTTCGATTCTATATTTCCATTGATCAAATGGAACATTCCGCTGGCCAGTGTTCTCGGGCACATTCCATCCCAATCATGCCAACACATTGCAGTTAATTTCACAAGTGCACAGAATAATCAGGAAGATTCACCTACAGGTAGACATCAAGTGATACGTGAGCAAAACGATATGAGAGGCTGCGTTAAGTTACACCAAGAGTTGCTAAGCAGAATTTGTGGTGTCCATACTGGAGATGAATAATGCCACATCAGTTCTGAACATGACAGCACCAGGGCACCCGTGTGGCTCAATGGGTTACGTGTCTGACTCTTAATTTCACCTAGGGCCGTGACCCCATGGTTCATGAGTTCAAGCACTGGGTCAGGCTCTGTGCTGACAGCATGGAGCCTGCTTGGGGTCCGCCCTCTCCCTCTCTCTGCCTCTCCCTTGCTCGCATGTGTGCACATGCGTTCTCTCTCTTCTCTCAAAATAAATAAATAAACTTAAAAATAATTAATGAGCATTACAGCACTTGCCAAGGATGAATCAATCTCTGTCAAAAGATAATTTTCAGAAAAAAGGTGAAAGCGAGGTTTTCCTACAGCTATTAAAATGAATACATGTTGGAGACTTTATTTTCCTCAATCAGTGAAGGAACTAGATGGATTTTAAAACTAGCCTGAAGGAAAGTAACAACCACAGCAGCAACAACAGCACAAATTTGTCTGGAATAAGTGAACTGAATTGCAAATGGAGGCAAAACTAATTTTTCTATAAGAATGGTGGAATCTACTGAAATCCTACAGAACAAAGCAAACTTTCCCATCCATCCTTTCTTTCAGTTTACAAAGAGGTGAGAAAAAGCTTGATGCCAATGAACAAAGTATGAATCAGACTCTCTGGAAGGGTGTGCCGTAGACAATGCATCATTCTTCATCGAAGTTGAACTTTTTTTTTTTTTTTTTTTGCTCATTTTCTTTTGTGCTCATGCCACCTCACTCCCTGACGAAAAAGAAGAGAATTTTAAACCAGGGAAGGAAACCAGAGACAAAAATTATGCTTGTGTAATCCTTCAGCTTGTCGGAACAAACTGAATGTGTGTGTGTATATATAGTGTATATATGTATAGAGAATATCATATATGTGTGTATATATATACAGTTTCCAATTCTCTTGATGAAGATGAACTTGAGTTATAGTAGGAATGTGCTTTTCATGAGTAACACCGTGTTATCACTCTTCCAGAACTAACGGAGTCTATTACCACAGTACTTTTAAGTACAGTGAATTACTGAACTCATCCTGCCTTCTGTAAAAAGATCAGAAATGACAATCAGATAGGAACAAAGTCTAATAGAAGTCGTGGGGGTTAGATAAAATAGTACCAATTCACATCTTGCGTAAGAAAAGTGTTGACTATAATCCTGCATCCCCTGGGGACCCACCCCCCAGGCCGTGGTCCCGGGTCCGCTCTGGTACTATAAATGGTGTGGACAGGTGGTCACACATCAGCGAATCATCAAGAATCGGAGCAGGGGATCATTTCACTTGTTCTGACCCTCTTCCCCTAACTGCTCCAGCATACACTGGAGATTTTTGAGGACAGACTTAGAAGGAAAAACAATTTAAAACTGTCTTAAGAAATTAGCATTAGGTCAACTTCCGAGAAGGAGAGAAACAGAAGAAAGGGTTGACTAACTAGTTTTCCTTTTTGGTGAGGAAAACATGGGTACACTTGAAATCAAGCAATAGAACTTAAGGATGTTTTAAATCTTGCACAAGGACAAACTTCAGCAAATAAAATGAACTATTTTATTTGCTATTTGGGGGCAAGACCCACTCATGGTTCTACTTTGTCCAAGACCATCTTGGTTAGCAGCTAAATGTCATTTGGGGCTTCGCCATCCTGCTAAACTTTCTAAATCTTGGTTTACTTATCTATGAAATGGGGATAATAATAGCTAACCCCCAAAGGCTGTGACATAAAATAATGCCAAAATGCCAAAAGCAAAAGGTAAAAGCGGAATGGTTCAGTCATCAGTGATTCAGGGGGCAGTCACTATGATCAAGGCCACTTTAAATTGGAGGCTTTTCATCCACTGGCTCTGCCTGGCTTCGTGCCAAGACCATGCCTGGCTGGGCCCTAAGGGCAGGAATCTGGCACAGGAAAAGGACATGGGCATCGGATGAGCAGGTGCAACTCCCACGCCTGGCTTTGCCCCCCACAGGGTATCTAGGCGGGCAACCGGGAACTTATTAAAGGTGCGTAGATGTGGCATCTCTGAATTGGAGATGATTCTGCCC
Organism: Helogale parvula; assembly: GCA_004023845.1. Taxonomy (NCBI): domain Eukaryota; kingdom Metazoa; phylum Chordata; class Mammalia; order Carnivora; family Herpestidae; genus Helogale; species Helogale parvula. The sequence continues at coordinate 230,816 of PJEM01002246.1, forward strand.
CACTAGTAAGGATTCAGTCTTCGTTTAGCAAGAAGCGAATGAAGTCACAGATTTAAGGCTCTTGCTTGGTAAGTGATGCAGTATCATCGTTGTTACTCTTGTTATGGGTAATCCAGCTACTTCCCACCGGGCCGAGTGGACCCGGGAGCCCTCCTCTCCTCACGGTCCTTGTGGCCTGCCCCTGGCTTCTGCGGAGATCTAGCACAAATGGCCACTATCTCCTGAGGCCTGGCCCGTGCCTCCTCTGTGAGCCTCCCACTCCCTGGCGGCAGGCACTTGAGCTGCAGGCTCCGAGCAGGGGATGCACTGTCAGTGCCTCGGACGTACCTTTGTGCCCACTTTGGGCCAGTGCTGAAGGGAGAGGCTGCACTACCCTCTTCGTGGGCCAAGCCTTGTAAAAGCTTCTCTTGAAGTCTGAGATATGGGGGGGGAGGCAGTATATTTAACTTCTCTGAGCCTCACTTATCATCAAAATGGGGATGATAGGTCGCTCATGGATTTTAGACTCTGCTGAAAGAGTGTGACCCTGAGCGTAGGAACAGTAAGAGCCTGAGACAAAGGACTTGGACAGGCCGAGGGCCCTGTGTCTCCCCCACGTCCCAGGAGAGAGCTCGCGGGGCATCTAATGAGCACAGAGAAGGCCCTTCATGGCCAAAATCCTGCACATCCTCTCCTTGTTGGAGCCTGGCTCCAACACATATTGAAAATCTGGGAGAAGACAAAAAACGCAGCTCTCTGTGAACGCTTTTCCCTGGATGTCCTGGAACCACTCAGAACTGGCAACTCTCCTCTTTTCCCTTGATCCTCTGGTGGCTCCAAGGAGGTCAAATCCAAAGAGGAAGTTCTTTTCCCACTCATGCTGTAACATGATATGCAAGTCGCAGTGTGAGAATGTGCATGCTATGGCTCCCTGGGGACAAGAGGGGACTTTCTAGTCTCAGGAAGAGGCCTGCATTTGCCTGGCTGCCATTGAACAGGCAGGTCGGGAGCAGGGGCTGTTACCTGAGCACCGATTTCTTCAAACATAGGACTGGAGCAAAGCCGCATTCTGTGCAAGGGGAAGGAAGGCATGGTCGGCGTAAGAGAGGGAGATCTGGACTTAAAATGTGATGATCAATGATGATTCTGGGAGACTTCCTGGCTTGGGCCATGGTTTTGGTTGAGAACTGCTCCACATGCGTGGCTGACCTTTGGCTTCAGATTCCTCGTGCTTGGAGGTGGTTGTGATATAGTGACACCGGGCTGAGCTTGGAGTCACAAGTCCTGGTGGAAGTCACGTCTCTGTCACTTTCTAACTGCGTGATCTCAGACAACTCGTTTAGCCTCGGGCACTCAATTGCCTCAGCTGCCAAAATGAACAGAGTGTACTTACAACACTCGACTGTGGGGAGGAATAAACAAGAAAACCTATAAAATGGCTGGGCACTGAGCAAGTGCTCAATAAAAGTTCATTAAATGTTTTTTTTTACGTTGCCAACCCCAGTGTTGACATGAATTTTTCAAAGGTTCATTTTTGAATTCCTGCTAAGTAGTAGCATGTGGATTACCATCACTATTTATTATATCGTCTATGATAGTTTCTTACTTGAAAGCCTCTACCCCACATGCTGCCTCAATGCTGGGAACTAAAACCATGTCTTCCTCTCTGCATAAGGATCATTTTATGCTCTTCCTCTGCTGTCATTGGCATAATTTATTTTTCTCATGAATCTCTTCCCCCGGCAATGGTTTGATTGTTCATTCCAGGGACTTCCTGAAAGATCCGTCTACTCTTCCCCAGGCAACATCGGCAGTTCGTGCTCTACGAGTCAAAGGAACCCCTTGTCTCAGCGTCCTCACCCTGCTGCGTCCTTTAGTCCTGGACCACTGTCCTGATTCTCACCCAATCCCAACTGAGTCCTTCTTCAGGTCAAACTCCCAAACCTCCGTCAAATCCAACCTTCCCTTCACGCCTCTAATAGCTTTACCGCACAGTGAAATTACTTTGCCTTGGTAGCAACAAATTCAGCTACACCATATCAGCAGGCGATGTCGGTGGTGTTTGGGGATCCAGATATTCTGTTTTGGGAGGTCCCACTGAGATCCAGTCAATGCTGGATTGTTTAGCGGCAGCATTCCACTGGGAACAGCCCTCTCCTTGGAGGCCTGTGGAGACCCCTGCTAGGCATGGGGGCTTCCTGAGCACGATGCTGTGGTACTGGGGTCTCAGACGGTTAGAACAATTGCCTCTTTCAGTGAGCTCCCAGATGCTGTGTGTTTTGTTTTCTAGAGTAAGGCACGGTCTTTAGCTGTCTCTTGGCTGTCTGATCGGACTGGTGAAACGCTTATCCTTGGTGGGAAACTACCAGGTTACTAAGACTACTGTTTGTCTCTGCCCGTGCCTGTCTTTTTATTGTCCCTCATTAAGAGGGACCTTGACATGAGTCCATTCCTCAAGCCAGCCCTAGGAAAAAGCAACTTCTGAAGGTCTGTTGTAAGACTGGTATCCTTTGGTTGCTCATCAAAATCATTTGAGAGCTTAATTCAGTCTTGTCTTTTGTCCAGGAGAGTCTGGTTCCAGAAGATGTCTCTCTGCAAACCATTCCATACTTCTGGAGCCACAATCTTTGTCTGGTGCTTGAAGCTGAATGACCCATCTCCCATCTGCTACTTTGAGAAGCTGAGACATGAAGTCCATACACTGTTTTGGATGAAATATTCCGGGATTCTCATGGATTTGACTCTGTCTACAGTTACATCCTTACCTCTTCCTCCAGGCTGACCTCCTGCTACATTACTAATGTGTTTACATTATAACCCAGACTTGTGTGCTTGTTTTACCAAATGGCATGTTAACCAAAGATATTTGTGGGGCTCTTGATATGCTTGAGAGGCAGTTTAGAAGAATAATGGAGCAAAATTTCAAACTTCCAATAGTCTTCATTTTTTAATTAGTACAAGGAAGCATCAAAGGTTTTTTTTACTTTCAAAAATCTCTTGCTTAAGAGATGCTTTGGGTAAGGCAAAAGAGAAACTCACCACTGTTGCTTCTAGATCTCTCTAAATCCCAACGTGAACTGAGGAGCCTTTATCCTATGGTCCTCTCGCCCACCCTATACTCATTCTGCCCCCAGGACTTAGTTGCCTTTTAAAGCTAAACCTCCCTCAGAACTGGGGTGCCCTTGTCTGTTGATATGAAGCACTGCTTTTTTTTTTTTTTTTTTCTGAGCCAGGAGCCGTTGCTAGAATTTCCAAAGACCCAACAGAAGGAGACATTGCAGAAGGATTTAGCATAATTTTAGGAATGTATAATCCAGAACTCCCTAATATATACCAATTGATTCATTGTTCGGAGAAGCCTAAGTAGAATGGGAAGCTTTAAACATGACTTAAAAAAATAGCTCACATTTCATAGGAAACCAGAGGGGCTTAGAAAAGCTGTCACAGTTGGAAGATGTCTTTTGGAGACTAACCCGAAAGCCTTCCCTCTGAAAACCGTGGACTCTAACCTAGTCCTGTAGGTAAAGAGAGGACAGGGGTTGGGAACTCTGGGGCGAGCTCCTAAATAATGGTAGACAGTGTCCAGGGACGGCTCTTGAGGCAGATGGGATTCCATTTCTCTCTTCTTACTTTTATAAACGGCGTTGACACTGAAACCAGAGGCTGATACATAAGCATAGAGGAGAACTGGGAAACAACTCCATTGATAGAACTCCCACACCTACTGAGTATTTTGAAAGCACCTGAGAATGGAAGCAAAGTGGAATCCTGACAGAATATACAGCTTTGCAGATAAAATGACAAGGTGCTTCCACCTCTGTCATTCAGCCTAAAAGAAGGAGTCTCTTGATAATGAAGCCACTGGAACAGAAAGGGCATTGAAGTAAGAATTGCCTTATCTTGGCTAAGTAAACCGAGAACATAAACAGAAAATGACATGATTAATCAATAAGAAGGAAATTTGCAAGGGGTTGATCTAAAGAGTAAAGAAGTTCTTTTGGCTTATGGAGGAAAATCAGCAGAAAGAATAGATCCAAAATCCTATGCAATGTGTTAAAATCTAAGCAAAGTTTTCTTAGTTTTGATAAGTTTGTTTCTTTGGTCTAGTGTTTGTATTCACCTAATGTGTGAACAGGTATTTTTTTTTCTGTGTAATCTGCCAAGATACTGTTTTACTAGAATGTATTTGTGTGTTTTATTTTGTCTTTATTATGTCCTCAATTATTTAAAAACATTTTTAGTTTAATTCCAGTTAGTAACATACAGTGTTATATTAGTGTCAGCTGTACAATATAGTGATTCCACAATTGTATACAACACCCGGTGCTTATTGTGACAAGGGCACTCCTTAATCCCCATCACCTGTTTCACCCATTTCCTGCCCCCCTCCCCCGTCCCCTCTGGTGACTCAGTTTGTTCTCAGTAGTTAAGAGTCTGTTTCTTGGTTTGTCTCTATTTCTCTCTTCTTCTCAAGTGTCTGCTTGATCACAACGTCACTCTAATTTGAATCTAGCATCTTGTGGCTAGTGTTTTCTGTTTGGGAAGTATATCAGGCTTATGTAGGGATCTTTATTAATGTACAGATGTTTAGAACCTTTCCCAATGATCTCTGAATAATTGTATATCTTTATATTTTTACCTTTATAAACATAACAAATCCACTCTTATAAATCAGATTACTGTATGTTGTGTTTGACACACACTCTTAATCATCATGCATATAGACATTCTGTCTACAACTTTAGAATGCCATTTCTATGCTTGTTTTGTAAGTAATGGAAGCAACCAGATTTCTTTGTCATTTGTGTTATTATAATGAACTCTTATCAGATCTTTCTCTCTGGAATGACTAGGAATAAGTTAACCATAGACATTTTAAGTCTCCGTGATCTAGAAATATCGTGCATTTGACTTTGACATTTTCCTGAAGCTTCAGCTACAGCCAGAGATGTGGCCTATTTTGAGGGACTGTGCTCACAGTGCCATTGGAAGGACTTACCAGGTATCATTGACAGCTCACACCACCGTGAACTCTTAAGGGGCCGACTATTGGATTCATGTGCCTCAACAAAGGAGACGCAGCACCCTCGAATCCCAGGGAGACGGCCCCCAGTGGACACCTCACGTGGAGGGTCTTTGGAGTCCCCCAGGCCTCAGAAACAGCTGGTCTTTGGACATAACTTCCATCCCAGATTCATAGAAGCATACCATGACTGTCACTCCTCAATCTGCATTTCTTCTCTCTTCTAGCTATTTTCTTTCCTCCTCCTGGGTTCTGGTGACTTTATTTCCCTGCGAGTCCTGTGTTTTTAATATTGCTTTTTGCAGTTTTAGTCCCTCGTTGACATGATTCCAATCCCTTGTATAATTTACCATGAACTGAAGGAAGAGTGCAACCAAACCAGCTGCTGGTTGTGTGTACATTCCTCTACAGGAGCACCGAGTGTGCCCTGGTTCCATTTCCTGGTAATGAGTCAATTTCCTGGGACACTGGGCTCAACCACTACAATGGGCCAGGCAGCCAGGAATCTAAACCCCCTCACATAGTGTCGATAACAGGGGGAGTTACAGCTCCGTGCGCTGTGCGGCGGGGAGCTATGTGCTTACAACCCTGCAGCTCTCTCTAGGATCATTAATATTAAAAGAAGCGAGAGTGAGAAATCAGAGAATTAAGTTATTTAGCTAATGGCCTCAGATCTGGTTTTCTTTAAGCTGGGAACGGGATATGTTCTCTTGGTTTAAGCTGGGCCCTGGTGACTTCTGGCTGAGAAGTGGGCAACACACTTTGGTCACAATCCTTCTCTGAGGAGGTGTAGGCGCCCTTGCCTGTCCGGATGTGTCATCTCCAGAGTCCTCCGTGCTGGTGTGCAGTCACCGTTCCATCGAATGATCAAGCACAGCGTCCTGCAAAAGAATGAACTGCTTGGCGCTTCTGGAGGTTATGGGAATCGTGCAGGGTGGAGTCATCTCAACAGACGCCTGGCACGTGATCCTCACACCCCAACGGGTGGCGAAAGTCTGCATGGGCACCCATCCTCGGGTGTTAATGAATGCTCTGCCTTCTTCTCAGGCTGAAGAGTGCGGGGAGGCTGGTCATGTACGCTGTGCACCCCACACTCGGCCTGGACCCCAGGAACCACGACCACGCTTGCTGTGAACACTGCCTTCATTAGCATGATTTATAGTTTCCTCGAGTGTCTTAGGCAGGCTTGTGGTTCGATTGTTCGTTACAGGCACTTCCTAAAAGGCTCAGCCACTCTTCCTCGGACGACATCGGCAGTGTGTGCCCGAGGAGTCAAAGCCGTCCCTCACCTCCGAGTGCTACGCTTGCTGTGCTCCCCCGTCCAGGACTGCTGCGTCACAGTCCTTCCCCACTCCTAACTGGTCCCCACATCAGGTCAAACTCCCAAATCCCAACCATGGTCTGACCCTCTCCTCTTGGAAGCACCTGCGGCTTTGCGGGGTGGTGTCCCCCCCCCCCCCACAGGAGCTGGGGTGGTGGTGTCCCCCCATTCCCACGGTGGTGGAGAGGGTGTACTCCCCTACAGGAGTGGGGACGATGCTCCCCCCACGGGGGCGGTGCTCCCCCCACGGGAGCGGACACGGGGCTCCCCCCACCGGAGCGGCCGGCTCAGCCTCGTCTCATCAACAGGCTGTCATGGAGATGTTTGGGTGCCAGGTTTTGACATACTTTCCACATGTTATAGAGACTTCGGAGAATTTGTAAGCGCGGAATTTGAAAAATGCCTGCTTTCCATGTTTTACCTCTTCCATTACCGCTGCAATCCTGAATTGAGGTTTATATGTTTAAAAGTATATATACCCCACGTGACACCAATGCAGTGGATACATTCGTACCTGAGCGGACTCCTATTGGGTGTCCCGACCGGAAGCCAGTCTGGTCCATTTCCTGGACACCCCGTCGGGGGCGGACCCCGGGCTTCTGTCCTCACGGCCCCCTCACTCCGCGGGCGGGGCGCGAGCGCGCAGACCCAGGGACGCGCGGAAGTGCGCTGCCCCGCCCGCGTGTGACCGCCCAGGCCGTGCCCGCTCCCCGTGTGACCGCCCAGGCCGGGCCCGCCCCGCGTGTGACCGCCCAGGCCGAGTCTGCTCCGGGTGTGACCGCCCAGGCCGGGCCGCCCCGGCCTCCCCAGCCCCCGCTCGCGGCCCCCTGCGGCCCTCAGGGCCATCGCGAAGTTCTGTGAAATCCCAGGGCGCGTTTGCAAGTTACACGGGGCACTTCGCTCCTGGGCGAGGAGACACGGAGCTGCGAGTCAGAGCTGAGCTGGAGTCCCTGGGCCCCCGGGCCCTCGGACCCCGCACGGCCTCTAAGAGCCCCGCGAGGGCCTCCCTCCGGCTCCTGGCTGCGGCGATGCCGGTTGGTCTGGCTTTGTGGCTTCCGTGTCCCGCCGGCATTGCGCTGGCGCGCCCAGAAGCGGGGCCTTCTTACCCCGGAGGAGAGGAAGGACCGTCTCTCTGTAGCTTAACACGCACTCCAAGAGTTTCCTATCATGCCCTTGACGTTGTAAGTCGTGTGTTAGGCTCCGGTGCCTGGAAAAGGGAGGCCCGCCATGCCCCCTCGCCCCGCACCCCGGCCGTGCTGCACAGAGGCGCCGGCAGCTCTCTGCGGCCAGGACGTGGCCTGACCCTCGGCGTTCTCTTCCATCACGAGGAACTTGCCGTCCCCTGTGAGGGCGCCCAGGAGAGAGCACAGTCTTTCTGATCCTTGCTTCTCCCGGAGAAACACTGACTCCTCACGCTGCCTCATCACCGCATGTCTGAATTCCCAGAGAGAAATGTGGATTAGGCTGAGCTGGGGATTTTAGGGCCCGTGCTTTAAATGACTTGATTCCTTGAAACGGATTCAACCCCTCATCAGGGCGGTCTTTCTCAAAACTAAGAGAGCCTCGCGTTGTCCTTCTTCCCTCTTCTCTCCCGCCCTGCCTCTCTCTGCCCACCCCCGCCCCTCTCTTTGTCTCCCTGTCCCTTTCTTTCTCTGTGTTTTCCAGAATAATGTACCATCAGGTAGCTATTAGGAAATCTGCTTGAGGACATTTGAGTTTTAGGAAAGCAGGCCCTTCTCAATGGTCATGAATGTAATTTGGGTTACATAACTCCCAGTTGGTCCCTGGCCAGAGATCACTTTTATTGGGAGTACCTTATTACTGCTAAGTACTCCATTCCAAATCCTTTTGGATATTTAAGAGTCTTTGTCAGAAGCGAGTGGTACACCAGTAACTTTTGGTCTTTTCCAAATAAAATAGCTTTATTCAGTTGTAGTGAGAGTTTATTTCGGTGTGACGACAAATTTCAGTTTTATTATCTACAATTCACTGATTTGTCTCAGTGGGGAGTGATGCCCCCAACGGAAGTTTAAGTGGATCAGAAGTGGAAAACTTTTTGGCTTTTCGGGACCCTGGCAGTTTCTCATCCTGCGCAGAGCTTGGCCGAGGCCGGTGCCTTGTATCTGTGAAGGGCGTTGGAAGCAGAAGCAAGGAGAGAACTTGGAGATGACCGCAGCGCCAGTGAGGTCGTCAGCGGCCTCCTGAGGAAGCAACCACGGAGCTGTTTGAATACATCACGGCGACTGTGACATTGAAAGCGATGCGTCCACCCAACTAAAACAAATCTCTATTTTTGGAAACATTCACAAGTTATAGAAGTCTCAAGATGTTGAACGAAAATAAAAATTCTTTAAAAATACAAAAGGAAATCTTTTTTTCCCACATAATATCTTACATGATGTCATCTAAACATTTTGAATTGGGTTGTTCCCCTATGCGATGGAATTAATTTCAGTTTTTAAAATTCATGGTTTATCTCCAGATCGCAGTTCAGATTATTATTACTGCCTGCTGACTCAGGCCATTCTTTTACAATTCTATAAAATGAGAATCCTCATTTCAGATTTCAGAAGTTCTGGTTTGTGCAGTAAAACAAAATGACATTTTGTAGATTCTTTTATCCAGGACTCATAATACGTTCTAAGTCCATTTTTCCTAATTGCATTAAATTGCTACAGCTCTAATAGTGGGCACAGATTTTGAATCAGAGCGAGCAAAAAGTCCAGGTCAGCTCAGTTGTGTCTGGATGTCACTCTTTCAGTATAGGGTCAGGGGCCTTGGGAACCAGGAGCCTGTTTGCCTTGCCTGCACAGTAAAGACGCAATTCTCTGCCCCCATACCTCCTCCATCTCTCCACCCCCATCAGCAGATTAGATTTGGTGTCTGGCCAAATCCTTGGTTAAGACTCTTCAACAATATAGGGCTTACACTAACCTTTTAGTGTACAGTCATCTAGAAACTTTAAATTGAGTTATGTGAATATCATACACTAGACATGTCACTGGGAGTGAAGTTTGGTTTATCAGCAAAGGCATGATGTCAGAGCCATTTCCCTGGCTGCTTTAAACACACAGCAGTTGCCTCAAAGGCAGCATAACTGAATAACATGAAAAAGTATAGCTCAAAATTGAAGAATTAGAAGTATGAACGTATTATTTACCAATTTACGGTGCTTATTCAGATACATCTGGATTGCTCTGTGATTATTTGTAGTTACTGTCAAAAAGGATGTTAGGGGCACCTCGGCGGCTCAGTCAGTTAAGCATCCAGCTCTTGACTTTGGCTTAGGTCATGATCTCACGGCTCATGGGTTCAAGCCCTGCATCAGGCTTTATGCTGGCAGTGCAGAGCCTACTTGGTATTCTCTCTCTCTCCTTCTCTCTCGGTCCCTCTCCCACTTACGTGCTCTGTCTCTCTTTCTCAAAATAAATAAATACCCTTTTAAAAAAGAAAGAAAGGAAGGAAGGAAGGAAGAAAGAAAGAAAGGGAGAGAGGGAGGGAGGAAGGAAGGAAGGAAGGAAGAAAGGAAGGAAGCAAGGAAGGATTTTACTAAAGGCCTTGTCTCAACTTGCCAGCCTTCTTCGGGACAAGTTGAAAATGATACGTGGTTCGTGAATCTTGCCTCAAATCAGAATTCCATTTTCATTGTCCTAGTTTCGGCTTAGAAATGTGATTCAAATTTAGCCCTGCTGTTGTGGATGCATACCTGGAGGTTAAAACCAAAAGCTACTCTGCCAGGCAGCAAAACACCCGAAATTCCAAGTTGAGTAAGAGTAATTTACAAAGAGGCAATGCTAAAGGGGTGGACTGGCTGCATGGCAGCTCCCCGGTCGAGCGTGTTGGGGGTCCCTGCAACACGACTGCTTTGGGAGGTATCAGCTTGATGAGCTTTGCCGGTTTCCTAGGCACAGCAATTGTGATTGCTTTCTGTCCTTACCTAGAGAATGCAGGCTGGTGTTAATTGGAGGACCTAATGGGATTAGGACTGATTTTGGAGAGAAGTTGTCTAATCTTCTGCTGAGTGTCTCCCTGAGTTAGAGGGAGAAAGCACATAAGACAAACCTGGTTTTACTAATGCCTGTTTCCTCCTCTCACTGGCTGCAATTGCAAGCATTCTGGGCAGGGTTTGCTAAGGGCCTGATGCAGCCCCAGAGAGAGATGTGGCCAGCGCTGGGTGCGGCCGGCGAGGACTTCTGTCTCAGAGAACATTGCATAAATGGGGATGGGCTTTGGCAAAGCCCAGGGAAGGACAGCTTGAAGGGGTTAAGTCTTAGCCAAAAAGTCATGGAAAGGATGTGCTTATCATCCACACTTTGAAATCTCTGACTTTGCATCCTTCAAGTCTAAACTTGGCAGTCACAAATACTCCATTGTGAGGAGATTTGGGTTAAGTCACCATGGACGGCTTATTTGGCTTTCAGGATTTGGAAATGGCATTTCTCACCTCCTCCACACTAGCCTTTTCAGTTGCTTGCCAAGTATAAGGGAGAAAAAAACCCTTAATTCTGGTTGGAAGTGTTTTAAGCGTTACATAAAGAGTAGCTTGGCCGGTGAGCTAGTAGAGCAGTGTGGCTAACTTCTAAGCAAGTTTCGTTTCAGGAAGTATTTAAGCGTGCTCTGTAGGACAGCAGTGCTAGGAAACACCCGTGATTTAAAGCCACTCGGTACACTTAGACCTCGGCATACCGACTTTACGGCCTCATTATTCTGCCTGAGAACACCACCAGTATGTAAAAATAACAAACACATTGCATTTGCTGAAATATTCCGGTCTACTTTTGAAAAGGTGCAATAAATTCCAGTTTGAAAAATAAAATTCTCTGAAGAAAATGTTTCTCTTCCTATGTTTTAGGTTTTGTGTTTTGGCCCTCGAATGAAGTTCAGAATCAAGGTGGCACATGGGAAAGCCAATCCTCCCACTTCCAATCCTAAAATACAAACTTCTTTCATTTATCAGTGAAAGAAATGCCTTCCATTGATAATGCTTGAACTTTCTAAATGTTATCAATAGCTCCTTTTTTGTTTTTTTGCTACATATTTGTAGTTGTGTAGACAGGGAGAGCCAAAACAAATTCCACTCTCCACTAACCATCTAGAGAAGAGTGTTGAGTATTTAAGCTATAAAAGTAGCTTTCAGTTTAACCTGGTATTTGCAATTTGTAGGAACAAATTGTGTGTCCCTGTTCTGGCAAATTCAGTGGATGCCACAATGGTGTGTCTCACTGCTTTGTGGTTGCCCAGCCTTAGAGTACAAGTGGAAAAAAGTTCTTCTGTATAACAAGGGTGGTCATGGTAGAGAACTCTGCCTTGGCTGCCTGTAGCCGCAGGGTAATCTTACTAGGTACTCAAATGGACGGGGTGATGGCAGCAGAATTCGCTTCAGCTGTTGATGCTTCATTTTTGTTGGGTAGAACTTGTTCCCTGGTGCAGGGCTGATTATGTGCCAGGATTCATTAGTTATGACAAATACCGTTTCTTCTGATATTTCTCAATACGGTGGGATCTGCAATATTGATGCACAGGGCACCTGCTGCCAGCAATGCTATCTCTCCAGGAAATGCCCAGTGTCTTCCACAGATGCTCCTCCAGGGGTAAACATCCTCCGAAGGGGAGCTGACCTCACCGAGTGATTCTACGGGGCTGGAATGCGAGCTGACTCTTGAGCTCTTGGCTCCTCAGCTGCTGGCTCCCCCTCCCCCTTGGCTCCATCCATCCCCCATCGGGAGTTTATTCCCCCCGAAGTCATTTTGTTGTTCTGTAGTTTAAAGCATGTGATTTTTTCTTAAGAATTTCTTATGTTGTATTTGGAGCTTTTCAGATAAAACCCTCTGAGTGCTTGCTGTGTAGAGAAACCGGCGAAGGCAATTAAAGACATGGAAACCTGTGTTCTTTCACCACGCGGTCTAAGTCAGGGAGTCCTGCCTTTTAGGTGGGCGCTTCAGATCCCCTGTATCTCCGTATCTATCTGGCTGAGAAGCAACAGCACTAGAGCGACCATATATTTCAAATTTCAGTGCTGCGCTGGCTTTCCCGTAGGTCAGTAAGTCAGGCTCTGGGATGGGACGGGTGGACAGGAGGACAGAGACGGCGCCTGGGCACTAACGCCTCTGTCAGCTCAGATAAATTGCACAGTCCTGGTCCCAGATCCCCAATCTTCAAAGCCAGCGTGTCAGGTTACATTTTATACGTAGAAACTCAGAATCAAAGGTCTCAGAAAGATAATCTAGTCTTAACTCAGAGACACTTAAAAATGTACTTTTGATATTTATATGCCTTATTTTCACAGGCCTTTCCTTTGCCAGTCCTTTGTGGATCAGGGTTTCAAACCTGGGAGTGTCATGGTTCTGCCACAAAGCCAGCCTGGTTCCTAGCTAGAGCGTGCCTGCTCCTTCCTCATCCTGTGGAGACCGTTCTGCCCTGGCAGGGCCGAGGCGCCAGCCCCATGTCCAATTGGCATGGTAGCAAATGTGCGTCTCTGCGAGGGGCTCTCCTGTGTGGAGCCCTGCTGGGGGGCCTCCCGACAGCTCGCCGGACAGTGTAACTTGTGATTTACTCCCTCATGTATAAATCTGTTGCAAGCTTTCTCAATCACTGTAGAACTTGCTGGGACAATTCCATGTTTAACTAGAGGCATCTGGTGCCTCCGCTGCTGTTTACTAAAACCCTTCATTTCACTCCATAAAACAGTTGGCCCAGCGGGGCTCTCCTTCCTCAGGCCACCTCCCAGCCCTCTCCATTGTGAATGAAAGATCGTTTTGTGGTTGCAAGGTCTTCCACGGGAGACCCCTCTGTGCGTTTTCACCGATTCAGATACGCAGGCCCGGCTCTGGCCTATCTCCTGCCGTTTGAACCCCTTGGATAGCCTGATGGGCTTTGAGCACATGGTCAATCCTCCTTCAGAGGATCCTGAGGCATTTCCCAGAATACTTGCTCCAGAAGAATTACCCCACTTACTCCTGGCTACTGTCTGCTAACGGCCAGGACGTGGTCAGGAGGTCTGTGTGGGAGCCCTCGGCGCACAGGGACAGCAACGGGGCAGGCGCCTGAGGAGAGGGGCGGGCACCCAGGTTTGGGAGTCGAGAGTGAGTAAGGGTCCTCTGGGCCCGGAGAACAGTGCAGCGAGGCAGCCATGTTGGGGTAGGTGGGCCGATAGGCTCTCTCTGCCTCCACAAACACAGCACTCGGTTCTTACTATTGTTCTTTCCCGACGTGGGTCACAGTCTGGCTCTGGTTTCTGGCGGGCTGTCCGTGGTGGTCCGTGTCTCTTTCTCCAAGCCTCTGCATCACTGATTTTTACAGCAACCCCCACCCCTTCCCGCTGCTTTCCACATCCAGCTCGCCACCCTCATTAGGGAAATAACTTGTTTTCTTTTGCATTCCTCCGCCTCCCCCCTTGCTCATTTGAGCGTCTTGGAAATCTGTCCGAGGCGACCATGGCAGCTCGAGCTGAGGGCTGTAAGAGGAAGAAAAAGTTAGGGGAGTAAATAAGTGTCAAGGAATTCATTGTCTGCTCTCCACCTGTTGTTATTCTGGTCCCAATCAACCTGCTCGCCAGGCTGGAGCCAGCGGCCATCTGGAAACACTGCTCTGTTTATAAACTTGGCATGAAGCAGCACTCCCGGGCCCTGACCTCCCACACGAATCTGGAAACAATTAGAGCAAGATGATAGGCAGGCAGGGAACGCTCCAGGGAGGGAGGAAGGAGGGAGGAAGGGAGGGAGGAGGAGGAGAGGAGCCTGCAAGGGAGGGGGCAGACAAGGGGCCAGGGGCAGGAGCCCAGGGAGGCAGGCCTGGGTCT